>JAMZAV010003483.1:0-66206 GCA_024449915.1 Sweltsa coloradensis
TCTGGCTGTGGTGCAGTGTTGTACCTTGTTAAGAGGCGCTTGAGGCTGGTTGCAAGCGAACCGTAAAGCGTGCCTTTAGGTTCCATGTGCAAGGTCATTTGGAGCAGATGCGTTCTTGTTACAGCTTCGTCCTTTTGAAATGACTCCACTGCAGTCCAAAAGGATGGATGGAAATGACCAATTATAGCTTTTATTGCGTTGTTCCATCCCTCTGCAAGGTTGTTTGTTCGGTCTTCATCATTTAGGGTAGCTACATGGACATTCCACAATAGCGGCGGGAAGAGGGGCGGGACATGTCGAAAACCTTGAGGTCCTTAAACCCACTGGGTGACGCAATGGCTCTTGTTTGCCCGACACATAAGTTTCGTCAAAGTACCGAAGAAGCGGAAGTAGAATTTGTGGTGCGTGCTGCCACAGCAATGCCATCCCATCGATTACGTGATTAACTGGCAAGAATGCTAGGGCGTCTACCATCCCACAGGCGAGAGCGATTTGTGGGTCAGCTCTTACTGCTGCTGTGAGTCCTAGGTCTTGTATTTTTCTACGAGTCGACTGGCACAGGTGAAAGAAACATCCCCGACATTCAATTTCATCGCCGAAGACTGTGTGGACTGCATTGATCGCAGCTTTCTCGAAATCTAGGATGACAGTTCCTAAAGGAGTAAGGTCAAATCCTAGTGTTTGACATTCATGTTGAATTGCTGACAGCATCTCTTCATACATACGTTGTGTTTTTCCCGTGAGAAATGCATAGACACATGTTGCAGCTCGTCCGGTGTCTCCGATTGCGGCCCGAATCACGTAAACTTGCTGGAACGCGGCGGGAGCAATGGAAAAATTACCATCAAGGTACCATGTTTTTGAGGTAGCGAGATGACGAAGAGCCACTTCGGAAGCATATATTAGCGTTCTGTGATCTTCATTAACCCCATTGTCGAAAATAAGGAAACGTTGGGGATTTGGCCCACCTGTTACCAGAAAGGCTTCGGCCACTTCAAATTGTGTCGCGTCTTCAGGGTCTACTTGGAGCCCATCGTTCCGGCTTCGCCTTACATTTCGCTTTAAGGAATCTAAATTTCCTGCGCGACTTTTCGTGTTGTCTTCTAAAGCCATTAGCCCTTCAGCCAATATCATAGAAGGCCGGTCTCTTGAAGTTTGACCTCTATTTTTAAGTCCCACCTTAAATTTTGTCACGTCTTGCTTTACGTTGTCCGCTGGGTGGTTGTGTGGAGTTTCTTTTTCCGGGTTTTCGTACTAAGATCAAAATGAGAAGAAACAGATTAATATAATAACATTGATACAATTTTATACGTTCAGTAACAAGGAATCGGATACAAGGTGGGATGCAAGGTGGGAGGTATAACTCCTGGATTCAGTTCACATCGCCAACAAGGAACTAGCCTTCATTCGAGAACTCAAATATGCCAACAATAATTTCAAAATTTACGAAATAATAAGTGTTTTTTTGGCCTCGGGTTAATACTTTTGTCAATATTTAACGTGGAAAATTTGAATCTGACTTCCTACCTAAAGACAACACTACTAACACGTTGGTGCTGGAATTCTAAACCCTATAACTTTGTACTACACCCGAAGTTACCACGGTTAAATTAAAAAAAAAAAATCAATTGTGAAGATTATTTAACTTTGTTCTATGAACTAGGGAAACGCCAAAGTCGTTGATAGACGAGTGTGTTTGAACTGGGTTAATGTAGTAGATAAAACACAATGTAAAAGTGGGCTGTATATTTTATTAGATTAGCAAATTACACGTAGGCCTATAGCAGGAGAGAAATAATTATACAAGAGCGTGGCGCCATAGATTCCAAACGAATGCCTATCGTTACCATGAGCAACTGATAAACAACACAGAATGTAGACAAGAGAAAAAAATATGTAAACAAAGAGTCAGTGCCTATACTGGATTACATATACACTGAGTAATTTTTATTGATACACCAACGGGCCTAAACAGAGTGAGTGAGCCATGTGTTGAGTACCCGGGAACATCCCCTTTCCTCCCCTATACCTAAGGCTGGATCTAGCCCAGTATGGGGAATTATACCGGGTATTCAACACATGGCTCACTCACTCGTCTATCAACGACTTTGGCGTTTCCCTGGTCTAGTTGGCTAAGGCGCCCTTATACCCGGAATGTGGGAGACCTGGGTTCAATCCCCTAGTCGGATAAGATTTTGTAGTTTATGGGTTGTATTTAAAAAAATATTAAACATGTTTTGAAATGCATATGATATAACGCAGTTTAGTCTACATCAACTGTGACAATACTATGAAAAACATAGCCAGTACAAAATACGAGTAAAGATTGCAAGGTTTACTCAATCTCGCAGGGGAATTTGGGGGTACCTTGAACATGCAAGTTTTGATACCCTTTGATCACTGCATAACTGCATTACAAATATTTTTTCCACACCCTCCATTGCAACCGAGTAACATAGGCAGTGATTTTTTCAAAAGAAAAACCATTGTCGTTCAAAGAATTCCTACACATGTTAAGCCTATTTTTCAGTTTATTATTTCTTATAGGTTTAAATCGAAATGGATTGTGCTCAATTTGTTAGCAGTTCTAATAGTCCGTGGAACAAGCTGGAATTAATAGGAAAGTGATTGGAAATAATTTTTGGAACTATTATATTTTTGGTTCATTGGTCATATTGTTCTTGAGTGATACACTTCGTGACTTTGGTAAGTGAATAAGAAACTTTTAATTGGGATTTAATTAATTCTTAATTTAATTAATTAATTAATCAAAAAGTTACAGGAATTTCGTTTCGGGACTTTAAATTTTGGATTTATTTGCGTTATTTTAGTATAGTCTGAAAATGTTATGACAATCTAGCGAATTCTACGTATAATTCGCAGAGCCATGCTCTAGGCCAATTCTACCCCGTCCAATGTTGCCGTCCAATTTTTCCCCAACTTGTGTTTTTGTGAAAGAGCGGAAAATTTCCAATGATTTTCTTTATATGATTTCGCACAGTTTATCTCCTTATATACAAACTTCTGATGATATTTAACTCAATAATTTATTCATTAATCTATTAGTTGCAAGAATTTCGCTTAGGAACATAGTCCTATAGCCATACATTTTTTGTTTATTGGCATGTTAGTAAAGTGGGAAAAACTTAGGCCAATCGGTAGAGTTTTAAATATACATATTTATACATAGGTCAAAATTAACTAAAATATAATTAATTAAATAATCATTAATTATTTAATAACTTTTATCGGATATTTATTCATGTAAAAAAGGCTTTTATTTGATACCAATGCTGGCGGTGAAGTCTCTTTATTAAATATTTTTTCTGGTTAATTACGAATTGATAGAATTAATCCAATAAATAAGAAAGTTATAGTATCTCAATTTGGGGCCATCTATTTCTGGAGTACCTACTTGACATCATGATAATAATAATAATTAATAACCTGGCCAATTTTCATGCTTTTTTCACATTTGCACGATTGTTATGCTTAAAGCAGACTACCACTATCCTTAGAACGACGGTTCCAATTGGCCCATCAATGGAACATACTTGCGAGAGTATATTATAAATCACTACAGTACTCTCAAAGTCAAACCACATAAAGAACAAGATCTTTTTCTATTATAAGTACACTTTTGAGATTTTTTTGCTTTCCGAGTCAAACGACTGCTGCGATTTTGATGACATTTTCAGAAAACCTTTAAAATCTCTAATATTCGATTTCCAAGAATTTGAGTGCATTTTAATTATTTTACACGTGTAAATCGCACTTTTCCACTTTTTCCACTTTTAAAACTGAAAATCCTGTAAAATCGATTGTTATGAAAAATATATTTAAAACACATTGTTGGTATCATTCTATTTTACCATTCACATGTATTGTTGGTTGAAATTACTTTCAAAATATTATTCTATGCTAACAACGACAAAATGAAGTTGGATTAAAAACATAGTGAAATAGCACTCAAGCCACTGAAAATACTCATCCTTCAACGCTAATCTTCTAAAACACAAAAAAATCCATATATTTTATTAGTTTTGTTCTGTTTTATAAATCATAATCAAGTATAAAAACATCACGCTAGCTGTCCAAAAATAAATTCGAATGTTTACTCGAATCACATTTCAGTGAAATTATTTACACTATTTTTGCCGTGTGTGCATTTTTTAACAATGAAATCATATAATTATTAAGAATCGATTGTATATAACAATGAAATCATACAGTAACCTACAAATCGGTATGAAAATAAATAAACTCGGTTAAACGAGACCCGAGTTATGTACATTTGAAGATAGTATTGAGTAAGCGTTTCAGTTATCGCACATCCAAAAACAAAATGGCCTCTAAAAAAAAACGTAGACCATAATTCGAAGTGACGAACTACCTGGGGCTGTTTCATAAGGTGCATACTACCACGTGGTCAAGTCAGATTTGAGATGTTATGTGGGGTGTGCCAATTTCGTTAATAAAGGCCCTACAGGAATTAGCTCCTGGACTATGAGGTCTGTTTAAAATTTCAGCTCAATCTTTGGCCGTTCGGCCGTATAGGATCGGACAGACAAACATTTAATATTTAACATACAGACAATAGTCACGACCAAGGCCCGATCGAGTAGCGTTATAGACTTCGTTTCGCAGCGCTCACTCGTCTAATAAAAAAATGTAAATTGTAAATTTGAATCCATGGCTAGTTCCCTGTTAACTATGAACTCAATGTAATTTTACACTTTCAAACGTGTTGGTAGGCATTCATTAGTTGAAAATTTGCTAATTTTTCGTGTCCGGTGTTAACATTCCTTGGAACAACTGGAAATGTGCTCTGAGTCTTTACTTGTTTCACGAAAGACTGACCCACTCTCCTTCTATAGTGATTGTCAATTACTGGATATGCAGCTGCTTCCAATTATTTATTTATAAACTAACAACATATTTTGTGTCGTTTAAGATGTATACATGTTTTAGGCTATTCAATGTTGCATTAAAAAAAATTAAGAGTGTTTTTAGGCCTTAAAATGTTTCAAATTTGTAATTTTTCCCGCCTTCGGCGATTAGAGTAGGGCCTACTTTCTTGTCACATCTGGAAGTGTACCCCAGGCCCTGTACTACTTTTGCAATCTCGACTCTCCCTCGCCACACCAACCCATTTTCAAATTCACAATTGGAAGAATACAACAAACCAGTAATGTAACTGAATGCCCCATGTAATAGAAGATTATCAAATCTTGATCATTTTGTTTATTTTTTGCACAACAGGCCAAAAATTTCAGAATAATATGTTCTCAACACTATGACACATCTCCAGTATAAAGTATAGGCCAAAAGTAGTTCACCGGAAGTTGGTCAAAACAAAAGACAAACGCAACTCAAACTTGTGAAGAAACACAAAAATCTCTGTACCTTCGTCAATTTATGGATTTAGTGGGTTACCCAAATGTATGATTTAGGGTTCCCGCTCGATTTTCGTGATGGAGCAACGCCGCATATTCCAAATAGTAAAATACGATTTTAGATTGATAATTTTTTTAGGTGTCACTTTTCTACCCCTTGCAGAGGGTAAGGGTGGAGGGGGTTGTGACTATTTTTAATTAAATTTGATTTTTTCTTGGAAATTAATAAAACTTTGATATTTTACTAAAAACACATTGCCGAGTTTGAAAAAAAATACAAAAAAAAATTTGTGCCGCCATTTTGGAAAAATAATCACTTTTAGACATGTTATCAAATAGTGAGAAATTCATAATGCTGATGAAAATATTTAATCAAAAAACATAAAATGTTAAGTTTCCTTAAAGTAAAACATTAAAATTTTTAAAAATCGGTTTATAATTGCTCGTTCCACAAACATTTGATTGAAGGCACCTGTTGTTTAGCTAATTAGGTTATTGTTAAAAGTCGCCTGCCACATACCAATTTCGGATTGGAGAGTTTGTAAATTAATTCCTATAGATCAAACATTTGTTGATATTCTAAAATAAGCCTGCAGTTTTATCCAAACTGTATTTTTTTACAAGTAAAACTAAGGTTTCTAATTTTACCGTTTTTTTTTCTTTCAAAATTGGTGTTTTCTTTTAAAAAAACATTTTTCGAAAGCTATGTAGGTAGCATTTTTTAGATAAAATTGTGTACTGCATTTTTCATGTAGGGTTTTCTACCACGTTTTTAGTTGCGTTGACGGATGAGCCAATTTGGTTTTATTAAGTGATCCATATTTAAGACTGTTGGATGCACTCGAGCAAACGAGACTTTGACGCAGAATGCAGAGGTTAAGTCAGGATCACTTGCATTGACGAAGCTCTATAGTTTCATTCGTTTGTCCTATCGCCATCGGGTTGTGGTTTGCATTTAAATGTTAAATAAGAATGTGTGTATGGCGCGATCGGAGCACATTGCTTAGTTTTTTTTAGTAACTGACCGTATAATTATCTCACTAAACAGGTAGTTTGTAGTAATTACCCAAGTTTGCAAAGGGATTTTTTTTTTAATGTTGAAATGTGCTCTGATCGCACCATGCGATCATCCTTTATAAACAACATCCCAAAAATTCAAATTGATTGCGTGAAAATTGGAGGTCTTTAATGTGATCCAGACTGTATTAAAATTAGCTGAATTTGCCGATCAAGCGAATTTCTAAATACCTATGCATTTAAATGTAGAATGTTGAAAATTGTATAATACTAGTTAATTTTCAGGATGGTACTTTTTCATACTTATTTAAGTAATCCGTCTGGGCCCGGGAAAGGATTGGCCTAGAGAATGAAAAAGTAGTAGCTTGTAAGAGCGAATATATTACTCCCCGAAACTAGAGGCGAGCTCTGACAATCGTCGTCGGGACACCTTCCCTTCCCTTGACGACCTCCCGACGACGATGACAATACACAACGAACGATGACGATGACAAAGACGACGACCGCGACGTGAGAACCCCCTTTCCTACCCGTACCCGTGGCTGGTGTGCATGTGCCTCTCCTCCCCATATCCCCTAGGCTAGAGTGGTGCATTATGATATAACGGTTGACGCCCCCTTACCCAAATAAACCATAAATACGCTAATAGCTATTATTAGATACATATATGATAACGGTTCAATGGCAATTTTATAATTTATACTACGGTACCACTCATTAAGTTGACATTCACCACTTTCAGTATTGCAACGTCCTCGTCGCTCATTTCACAGCGTGACTGCATACGCACATTTTACTAGTTCCATCACCCCTTCAAGTGCCCGTAGAAGATTGATTTGTTACTGGCACCTAGTGATTACTTTCCAATTTCCAACCGTAATCTTATTGGTGGGGGGGGGGGGGAATCCTGGTTGCATTTGTCGCTATCGCTAGCCCATACGCTAAAAATAATTAGGGTACAATGCAGCTCTTGTTGGTGATAATTTTTCTGTGTGACACCCTTGCTATTAAACATACACCATCGAATGACATTACCGGTTGCACTTTTGAGTGACTGGTAAAATGCACGACAAACAAAGTTTTCTAGCGGAAATAAAATTGTTTCGTCTAACTTTAGAAGCGATTCCATTCTCCACAGAGCATATTATAATATCTTTACCGCCCCAGATGTATTTATATAATTATTGCAGAAATGAAATTAGTAAGAGGAGTATAGAGGTGTATTTAGGCTTGACAAAATCAGGAGCAAGGATATTAAGAAGAGAGTTGGAGTTGACAAGTTTTTGTTCAAAATAGGAAGAGAAAGATTGAGATGGTATGGACATTTGAGAGAATGGGACAAAAAGAGAATACCGAGAGCAGAATTTGAAAGTGGATATATGAACAGAAGAAGACCTGGTACACCAAGAAAGAAGTGGAAGGAACAAATAATAAATGATGGGTAAAAAATAGCAGCATAACGACTGTTGGAGGACAGAAGGAAATGGCGTGAGCTGGTGGTAAGAAGCAAGAAAGAAGAGGACGATATTGAAGGATGAAGGAGAAGATGAAATGGAAGATGAAGAAATTGAAGGAGAAGAGAACATGACAGGCCTGGCAAGCCGGTGATAATAAACCCTTTGTGCCCTGGAAAATCTGGTGATTAGCCATCCCCTGACCCGACTTTTGTTGGAAGCAGGTGTAAGAAATATATAATATTGTAGAAATATTCATTTTGCTTAGAGCCTACACTTCTGCTATTCCATACCTGCAACTCAGCTCTCGATAATATTGTGATATTTTCTGCTTGTCCAACAATGCATCTAATTCGAACTGTCTTCCTATCTTGCATTGCTTCTATCTGTTTATGTTGCAATGCATTTTGACATTTGACCAGAATAGGGCTCGTAGTGCAACAGAAAACTCGTATGTAACAATTGCTTTCTTTGAATATTATTCTGGCTGAGACCTTACAAACAGAAAAAATTGAGCAAGTAAGGAACTTGTTTCGACAGTTTCGTTTTTGTTGTGACACTGTATTGTGTTACCAATGTAGTTTTACATTTTGTAAACCTTTTGGTCAGTGGCTCATATGTTATATTCTTACTCTCGATTTCTTCTATAGACATGCTTGAGTATTGTAACTGTTCCACTTTGTTTCGTCGAAGAATATCATTTTGAACCTAATCTGGTATAATGCGTTTGTTTTAAGTACCACAGACTTAGACTCGAGTATAATATTCATTGCGACGTTTTTCTATATCAGAAAATAAATTGTCTTATAGATCTTTAACTTATTTGTAATGCACGTTCAAGTTTTCAGTTTGAGTAGTGATAAATGTCGATGGAAGAGTTAATAAAGTTAAACAGTTAAACTTAAAACCTGTTCAATACAAAGTTTGCTAGATAACAAAGAAACGACATTTCGGCAGAGGGTCTTGAGGAAAGAACTGGCCTGTTCGAAACCGAATGAAAGTAAGTGTTTCTTAATACATTTATTACATTGTGTCGCCAGCATAACTTGTGATACTGGGCATTTTGTTTATCAAGACAAGCATCATGGTTGTATTTCACTGTTCCATCATTGGAGACATGAACATTGAATAGCCGATGTAAGATGTACTGCACTCCCTGTACTCAATTTGTGTTCCTACTTTATTGCAAAAGAAACACGTGCCCTTCTCAATTATTGTTATTGAAGTCTATCGAGTCAGCCTTTGTTCGTATGCTCAAAATCATTTGATGGATGCTAGATTATCTTGCTGCAATCTGAATAAGCAACAATCTGTCTCTATCTATAAAATATGTGGCATTTTTTGCAACGCCGCGTTCAAGGCTCTCACAAAAAATCGTCCACTAGTGTTGATCTTGTTGACACACAAAACACATCTTCATACTTTCCACGATCATGAATTGCACTCAATACTTTACCAATGTGGTAGAAATAGACTCGAAACTAAAGAAATAATGACAAAGTTTAAATGCTTCATTTTTACAATAATATTTTAATATATGTACACTTTAGAAATGAGCAAGGTCCAGAATACGACCGAAAATAATCAGATGATTACAATACTTTGGCTTCTAGCACCATAATACAACAATCAAACAATTACTTGAACTTGCGGAATTTCAGGTTGTCTAGGAATTTAACAAGTTAATACATTAATAATTTTCTTGGATTAAACAAGTGGAGTCAATGAAAAATAACTACAAATCAAACACACTTTAAATGTCGGGTTCTTTCTATAGCTGCGACTTTTCCATCGAACAAATTTACAGTTTATTATAGTTTCACGACAACCTGTGACTTGTCCACCAGTTCAAGTAATTTTTAGGGCGCGACTAGTTTTGTTTATTTATTTACTATTTAAGAAGCAAGAAAGAAGAGGACGATAATGACGAAAAGATGAAATGGAAGATGAAAAAAAACGAATGAGAAGAAAACATGACAGGCCCGGCAAGCCGGTGTTATAATAAACTCTGTGTGGCCTTAGAAAATCTGGTGGTTATAGCCACCCCCTGACCGAATTATGTTGGAAACAGGTGTAAGAAATATATATACATTTATTTACTATTGAAATATTACTATTCGAGACGATGCATGGTGATATATGAGGGTGAACAATTTTACAAATATAAAACCAATGCCTTCTGCGGGATTCAAACCCACGTTCTTCAAGTGATATACGCTGTGGGCCAGCGCCCCAATCGTATTAGTAACCGCAGGCGGCTTCAAGCCATTGATTCACTGTTGTATTTCATACATTATATTTATTGATATTTTCCCGCGTATTAAATTAAAAGCGCGTAAAGGTAGCCAATTGTTAATAACTTCCCATATTGGAAGTTTGGTTATATAACGTCTATCCTATTAATAACTAATTTACAACGGAGGACAAAACAGCGCTCGTGTTCGTTTGAGCATGTGATAACTATTTAAAATCCATGGTTTGACCATGGTTTAACCAGGATTTTAAATATGGTTTGATGCCAAGAAAGCCACTGCCTTCTACACATGAATGTTTCAGTATTTCCCAGTTGAATAGTTGTGTTAATTATGCCACTACCATCTGAAAATATTCGTTCATGATTTTATAAGTGAAAATATTCAAAACAGGGTTGTCCTATAATATCAACATAAAAAGTGTAAATATCAACCGATTTTAAAAATTTCAAAAGTTTTTGTTTGAACAAACATAAAAAAACGCAATTAGATTTATTTTAAAATTTTAAAATTTTACTGCAGTATACACCGGTAAATAATGTCGAAAATTTGAGATTTTTTCCAAGATGGCGTCTTTTTTCGAACTTCTAGTATTTTTTTTAAAATTCAGCATTGTGTTGTTAGTAAATCTACGAATTTTCAAAGAAATTCATGGTTTTGTTTTGTGTCTATGGTAATAATCACAAACCCCTCCACCCCCACCCCCTGCAGGGGGTGGGGGGGTGACACCTAAAATTTTTATCAGTCTAAATGTATAATTAACCATTTGGTAAAGTGCCGTTGCTCCATCACAAAAATCGAGCGGGAAACGTTTGGGTTACCTACTAATTTGAGCCTTACGATTGGTCTTAAAACTTAGGAATTTACAGCGTCTATTAGAACTTATAAACAAAATATGAAAATATCGTATTTTGATAGTCACAAATTAATAAAATGTGTCCAAATTTATGTTAAAAATATCTTTACTGCACTTTGCTAGATTTTAAAGGTACTGGAAAAGTAACATAATAATTGCACGGCTATTTAGGCTGAATCATTGGATAAAACATTATTTCTCGATTTGGTTGGGAAACACTCCCGTAGGTGTAATTGTTATTATTTACTACAATTCAGAAATTTCCGGTTGGGGCGGACTTTTTTAATTTCTGAATTGTAGTAAATAATAAAACATTGTCTCTGGTCGAACTCTGGAACGTAAACTTCGTAGCATCGTTTATCTTATTCCCCAAGTTTTGGTGCAGCGCCTGCGGCTTCGTCCGTACTTTGGATTTCACCGATATATTTTATTTTTTAATTCTTATTTATTTCCAATTGAAAGCGACCTTGAAAAAAAGTGTCAGATTACCGTGTCTCGAACCATGATCAACTCGGGCACTTTGGATTATGAACCAAGCTTCTTACCCACTCGGCTACCAAGACATATGCATATGGCTTGTGTTAATCGGTGATACTTATAATAGCTTCAGATAAACCACGCCTCCTCATGACGTCACACAGGCTATTAACTAATAGCTTCTCTTAAGTGTTTCACTTCGCGACCTACCATTCTGAGGGTTCAACGTTACAGACTTAGTAAATTTAAGATTTACCATAGGACGTATGCGACATCACTAGCGCAGGTGCAGGCAGGTGCGGAAGGTGCACCTACGTCACAGATCACGTGACTAGCTTTAGTCACGTGTCTTCATAACCCGCGATATTTAAATACCATTCTGAGAGTTCAACGTTACAGAGTTAGTAAATTCAAGATTTACCATAGGACGTATGCGACATCACTAGCGCAGGTGCAGGCAGGTGCGGAAGGTGCACTCCAATAAGACCACCATCGCAGACATGTCCATACATGAAAATACAAGCGTCAGCATGAAATATCATATTGCTCATAAAACTCTACCTTATTATTGCATTATTGAGAGTCAGCATTTTATTTCACCGGAAATAAGAGGCTAGACAAGTTTAAACTTTAGTACATGCTATTTGAAAATTATCATCCGAGGTTAAAAACCATGTGGGAAAGGATATAGGAAAAAAAAAATCATTATACACTATGCAAATACATTTTACACTTTTATTGATAAATCATTTGCAATATATTCAACACCCAATTCATCGACAATCATTTGAAACTTCTCAGTGACATATTTTTCATTTTGATAAAGATTAGCAATATAATCACGTACAAAATCGTATTTACTATTGTTTTCTACATTCAATCCCATTTCAAAATCAAATTTACGTTTCATATTTATAAGAAGTTCGCAATACCAATGATATATTTCTCGATACATAATATCATAACGGTACATAAGTTTCGTAATCCCATGTTTCATACTTGATTATATTTTGACAGGATATCTGTCCAAGGTATAAACCAACAGCACTATCACTCCTTGAACGCAAACCAATCACTACACTTCCTTGATGTTTCTGAGCGAACATAATGTATTCCCCAACTGTCTTCTCAGTAGTATTGTTGACATCTTCTACACAATCAAATATGTACGTTGACAACAATCGCAGTTCACGAATAAATTCACTCCAATGTTTTAGCTTCAATCGAATCCCCCGTCCAGAAGTAGGTAAAATGTGCACGTACGGTTCGAATCCATCTCGCGCATGTAGACCAACCACCAACATTTTTGTACGAGATTCGTTGAGAAAGAATAAAGTTTTCAGCACAATTGAAAATTGGCTTTCTTCACTCACTTCTGTATTATAACCTTGTGACGTATTCATGATGAGACGAACTGTTCTGCACAGCGTTCAAACTTGTACTGATATTGATTGCATCATCTTCAATGATTTATAATATCGGGAAAATTCAAGTTGAAACATGTTAATGACGAGTCAGCATTTTGTACACGTGTTGAAATAAAAAATCTACATCAGCACTTTTTCTTGTAGAATGTTTTTATTAACGTATCATTTTTTAAACATTCTTTACTAAAATAAGACAAGATATGTTTCAAGGAAAATCCACGAATCTTACAAAATAAATAAAATATACAATATTGTCCGCACACAGTGGAAGAAAAACATTGTAATTTAGTTTTATTAAATGACCAATGCAGAGAATTACGTTTTATAAATTTTAAATGATGCGAATTTATTGGGGGATTTCCAAAACTAAAAAAAAAATCTCCCACTCCTTGTTTATCAATGTATAGCGACCCAATGCGTTCCAGGTTTATTACTTTTATCCATATTTACAATAATTGCACAAGGAAGACTTACTCTCTGCGGTAACTTATCAGCGGGGTATACCCCAACGTAATGTGTTTTACCACCATTTTTCCGAAGACAATTCAAAATCTGCCTTGTATTCATTACGAAGCCAAGTCCACAAATGAAAAAACGTTACTCAATGAACACATATATTTATAATCATTCGCAAGATGATAACAACGTATGTTGGATATTGGCATTTTTTTTAATGAACGACAATTTCAAATCATCCATATTTATATAACATTGGTATAAAATTTAAAATTTGAGAAATTAACTTTCTTTTCTCTTCTCCTTTGACAAACACTGTTATAGGATTCAAGTTGTGTAAGAGAGCGTACAATTCCCATGTGAGTTATAAATCCACTCTCCCAATCGATCCCGTGATAAAAATTGCTCAACCAACAGGCATGTTTTCGCAAAGGTTTTGAAAGTTCATAAAACGGAAATGGAGGTTTGACGATCCAGTGGTGGAGTGTTTGATTTATTACATCCACGATTGCCATTTCTTTTATAATCAATGCATTATGAAACCCACGAAAACATTGAATATCAATGATGAGAGACATGACGATGTTGTCTTAATCACTGTCAAGGCAAGACTAAACATTTTCAACTGCTGTAGTCTATTATCACATTACGATTCTTATCAATTTCTAAAATATTATCAAATTCACCATACACGACGCAATTTATTGTTTCAGTCAAAGCTGTACTAAAATGTACTTCAATGCGAAGACTGCCGCGACGTGTTAGATTCCAGTGTGAATTGCTATTTGCCGATAGATCATGGCTAAGATCAAAAGCCATGAGGCAATTTCCATTAGCATATGACTCACGATCAATACCATTACCTCATTCATAAAGGGGCATACCTGTACCCGAAAACAGTGAGTCAAAGGCCATCACAAATGAACTTGCAGACGAAAAATCAGGCTGTAGAGGTTTCGATGGAATTTGTTGACCATCAACATACAGAGAAATGTAATTTATATTGTGATGATGAAAGTTGTACGGATTTTCTTTGTAATCACCGTTACACGCCTTGTTGAAACAAAACCAATGATGCATCGTTTGGAAGTTGACCGAGATAAACATTGTCAAGAGTTTTCCCTGTACTTGTGATGGAATTGTAAATAATTAACATCAGTTTTTGTAATAGGATATTTCGCATTTCCATGTTCTAGCGCTTTGTTGTGGGCAATGAGTACGGAAGGATTAATTTCACTCGTCGAATCAAAAGGTTGCATCGATAATATTTACTTTTACTGATAGTGACTCCGACATGAGACTAAATTTATCTTGCGAACGTACAAGTTTCACACCTATTCAACACCATTTATCAAAAATTTCTCTTGATTAAAAATATCCGCATGTAAATGACCCAAAAGTTCAACTTCTTTACTTAAATCTGTAAATTGTTTACGTTTTTTCAACCCTGTATTTTCAGTTCCGGTCGTATCATCCATTTTCCCGGGTAAATCGTCATACCATAAACTCATCGTCAAGTGCGAAGTTTTAGCTGCTGGACCGTACATTAAAACACTTCAATATAGGAGCGATAAGGATACGTATTATTTGCGGGTGAAATTAATTTTTGGCCAAGTACACATCTACCTGACTGAATAACGAATGTAAAAAAGTTATTGACTGGTCCCGCATGATCTGTTTCTGTCAAGGGTTTCCCATCCTCTTTCGTAATACTCGTTTTGAGGTAAAGTTTCGTGTGTGATAGGTCAATATACTCAGATCCTTGAGCGGGTACAGAAAATTGTATAGGGGAATTATCCGTTAGAGCAGAGATCGCTTTATAAGGTATCCATTGTCCATTCTCAATACTTGTTTGCGTAGGTGGAACTGAAAAAATATCGAGTTCTGATTTTACACACTCGCAAGTTTGAGGGTGAAGGAAAGACATGTTTAGTGAAATATATCAATTAATTTCGAAGCGCAATTTGTTGATTTTTTCTTCTTCTTCTTCTTTAAGGTCCGTACAGGAGGAGGTATGTTGGAAGAATGACGACGTTTGACTGTTTTACGTCTTTTATAACCCGAACCCTTCAATAGAGACTCCATTTTTTGACTAGCTTTACGTTTCAAAGACTGTTTCGCTTCACCTAGTCGAAGACGAATCGATTCTTTGAATGGTTTATTTTGTGTTACATCTTTCAACACGTTTACACCGGATATAAAAGCTTCTTTCCCTATAGCTTGAGCGCCGCGTTTCACCAAAGGCATAACCCCACGAAACAATGCTCTAAAAAAATTACCAACACCGTGGCCTCTCTGATAGGGAACACCTCGGTACACATTCACAGAGCCTGTACCGACCTGCTGTTGATAATACGATTCGTAAGGGCAATTTGTCATGATGGAGCTAAAGTTTCATAAAATGAAGTTTCACGCACGCGGTTCCAAATTGAAATGGCGCAGGAGATCCAGTGTTGGTTCTTATATCTATTTCGAGATTCTGAATTCTCGTCGTAACACTGGGATATAGTGAGGAGAAGTATAAATTTGCATTTTTTGCGAACCAAAATGTATAATTTTTTGTTTCAACTTTAACAATGCGTACGAGAGGTGCGACAACGTCACCAACAAACTGTTGTTCTACAATATCACAATAAATAAACAATTGTGAGGGTATACCCAACAATACATTAGCTGTATGAGCTGCTTGTTTGACAGAAGTTAGATTTGTACCTGGTTCAAACCCTAGTTGGAGTGATAGATTTTCAGGGAGTGTCAACTTTTTTATTGTTTTATTTTCTCTTTCGTGAGGGTCAATAAACTCTACGTTGTTGACTCTTGTCGTCGAATAAGAAATTGTCTCTTTTATTTCAACAGAGACACGTTTTGTCGTTTTAGAATAAGAGAACACAACTTTTGGTTTTAAAATCTCGCTTTTATTAAGTTTTGCGACGAGTTCTTCGATGGTTTCATAGTTTCCGTGAAATAATTTCTCACTTTGTTGTTCATCATCACTCGTCACCACGTTAATGTCACCGATTTCGCTGACTGTGAGAAAAGTAGATGGATATTGAAATTCAACTAATCCTACGACCCACTCACCGCTCAATTGAATAACACGTGGTAACTGTGTAGGAAAACCGTGTCGTTGTTTTTCTCGGGGAAATATTGCATAGAAACTTTTACTCAATAAAGTCAAATAAAATTGATTTTGCATCATTTTATTAACGAAGATGCGAGAATCCAGGAATTAAATTTATTTGGATAACCTTTCCACTTGACTCTCACCTCCCGACTGCGCCCACTACCTCTCTCATCAAGTATTTTATCTATTTGAAATGTGGTTCTATCATTGATGGCAACATGTTGTAATTCGAGTTCGTAAAATTTTCCTTGAATCATCTCACCGTCGAGATCTGAAATGGTGTAAACTGGTGGATTTCGGTGAATCACACTTGTGATTATAAAAATTTCCTCACTCCAATTGCTTTCATAGCCTTTTTCAAAAGTACGTTTTGTTTTACTTATTCGAACATGATCACCTACTTTAAATTTTGGCTTAGTGTTTTTCCTAGCTAATTTTTTAGTGTATAAATTTCGCCATACTTGTAAAGCATTGCTGTCATTCACATCAACGGGTGCCATTTTTATACTCGAATGAAATGAATGATTATAGGCATTTACTAAGTTCTGCAAGACATCTATGTAGCGAAATGTATTGGCATGAGTTAAATAACGATACATTTTCATTTTCAGCGTTCTATTGACTCTCTCCACTAAACTCGATTTTGTATCGTTTTGAGTGACATAGTATTTGACATTTTGACTTTTAAGATAAGATGTCACTTGTTTTGCAATGAATTCTTTACCCTTATCCGTCTCTATCGATCAGGCTTCGATTCAATAAATATTTTTTGAAACGCAGTTTTAACCTCGTCGCCCGTTTTTCTTTTTAAGGAATAGCCCACAAATATTTGCTAAATGCATCAATAACTGTTAAAATAAAATTATATCCATCATTATATTTGCTAAGACTTCGCATGTCATTTAAATCCGCTTGCCATAAATAGTTTTTAAAAGGGATATAGTAGAAATTTCTTACAAATCTTTTTCTATAGGCTCTATGTAGCGTGTACGTTTTCTGTGATTTTAACCACTCAGACACTTGTTTTCGGGTAAATTTCCCAGCGACAGCTTTAGCCAATGTCGCTTCACTCGAATAACCAGCGGGGTTTGCTGGGTCATAATAAATTTCAGCAAGTTGTTTATTCATTAAAACAGCGCCGTCCAATTATGTAAAGTGTTCTTCTTCTTGTCCTCTTGACTTTTCGGCGTTTTCTTACCAGTGTCTGGATGACGAATGAATGCCAAACGCGTGGGATTACCTATATATTCTGTAGGTACATTGATTTTTTTCAAATAAGTAGAAAATTGCTCCCACCCAACAGGGTTTGATAATTTTCTAGGTCTTACGATATCACTGACGAGGTCAACCACATTTGAACCGGGAATCTTTTGATTCTTAATATATACTACACCTCGATCATCCCAAGTCACATCATTTTTTATTTTTTTAATCAATAGTTGAGCCTTAGTTTGAAATGTTTTTGGAATACTCGAAATAATGTCTTCCGTTTTGATATTGTCATAAAATGTTTTCGGAACACTAGTTTCAGTTTTCACAATGTCAACAGGGTTTAAAATTCCATCTTCATTCTCTACTATGGGGAGGATGAGCGGTTGTTGTTGATCTTTAGCAAAATGTAAATAACGTTGTAATACTTGCTGATAGCTTGCCCACTTTTCACGGTCGGATACTGTAGAACGTAATATCGAATGCATATCTCTATCCAACGAGGATAATATAGATTCACTCGAATTTTCGGCACGTAGTCGTTGAAGTGTGTCTGGAGATATTAAAATCATTTTCTTGGCTTGTTCCATTTTTAATTGAATAAACTTTTCAACACACCGCTAAGAAGTGGACCAAGAATAAGAGGTAAAAGTGAACCTCCCTTTTGTATTAGAATATTTTTTTTACTTTTCCACCCAGTGCTACGTTTAACGAGATTGCGTAAGAGTTGTTTACGACGTGCGAGTTTGGCTTTTTGAGATGAGTTGAGAGGTACTTTGCCAGCTAAAATATTATAAACACACTCGGTAATACAATGAATGAGATCTTTATCAGCGGTTTTTAACAATGCAACACGTTGGGAAGGTTTCAATTTATGAAGAGCTTTCAATACGTCCACGTGGTTGATGACCAGTTGAGACATTGTTAAAGAATGACCTCATTTTTCGTTGCACACCTATATTTATCACTTCGTTTAGGTGTATAAACCACGCACTCATGATCGAAAGGAAAAATACTTGTTCGAAATCGATACAAATCAGGAGTGTTTGTTTCAAATCAATTAAGAGATATGAATGGGCGTTTGGGGTAGCGTCGTGAAATGATTCTTGTAAAAATTTTACATTTTCGGGGTACACTTGACGCGCTAAATGTTGAATCTGCGCCCTATCGCGGGGATTTTTAAATAAAATCAAAAAAACTCGCATTGAGAGATATATCACGCGCGTGTTTAGCTTGATGGAAAATATTTTGAGTAATAAAAAACACACTTATATTTTTATGATGACATCCCTTGGTAAACAAATCAACAATACGGTCATCTGCTTCTCGCATCAAATCATCAATAATAATAAGTTGCGGTTCTCGGGTTTCAAAGTTCATATCCGGAAGACCTTGTTGAAATGTTATTGCCAAGTCATCACTTTTATACAGCGGTTGCCACTCATCATAATGCCATGTGATAGTATGAAATGGCGTAAGACATAATGTATCGATATATTTAATAAAGTTGAAAACAAAATGACTTTTTCCAGCTCCGCTCGGTCCTGCCACTATGGCTGAAAACGGATGTTGAAAGTGCGCCTCCATCTTGAGAAATGAGCTCATTTGGAAAAAGTCATTTTATTTATAGGATAAGGATAAAGATGTGTTCATTGACAATGCAGTAAATTCATTCACTTTTGTTTTTATTCCCCAAAACAATATTTACAATGCTGATGATGATGATGAAAAAATTTAAAACCCTCTCTCCAGAATAAATTTCTTTCGATAATAGGCAATTTCATGAATCAATATGCAGCAATAGAATTGTATTTTGCTTCATAATCAATCAATCAATCAATATTTACAATAAAAAGTGTAGCAATTAAGAAGTTTCTCAAAAGATTGAATAAACTACACTTTTACTCAACTACATGATACATGATTGCCTAAATAAAGATAATATGTCATAAATTAAAACTTTCATCACATCATCAAATCAAATATAAAATAAAAAAAATAATAATATAATAATAATACAAAAAGCATAGTCCAAGAAGCGCCAGGTTGTATATTATGTCGAAATGAGTCGAAGTGGGGGACATCCGAGGCAGTGTCCCCAAACATTTACATCGAGCGGTAGGCCCTACCTTGTAGAAAAGTGATGTAGTAACCTCAAACCCTTGTATCCATACCTTGCACCATATTGTTATTTACTGATACGAAAGTGACCGTATGCATATGACTTGACACCATCCTCTAAAAGGTATCTCTTATCATCATAGGGCGAGAGGGTTATCTTATTTTGTTTTAAAGTGTATAAGTTATGATCAATACTACGTATGCTAAACATGTTAGCAGTTTGAAGGTTTTTAGAAAATAAACATTGTTTGTAATGATCATGACGTATACATCTTTTGAGGGTGTTTTTCACTATTCCCTTACCTACTTTTTTAACTTTTCCACAATCTTCCAAAATAGAATACATTTTAGGGCGCAATGCCACAATTTCTTTGATAATTCTTGAATCATGTTCGTCTTTAAATTTCCCCAGCTGTTTTTTACGAACGTCGCTGTACAAGGGATGTTCTTTAGGGTATGATGATGTGTCAAATAGCTCTTCGTCTTGCTTCATATCCATGTACACATCATCCGTTTCAATTTCGTAGGTAAGGGAATCCGTATCAGTAAATATCAATTTTGCTCTTGTACCAAATTTGGTTTTAACATAGTCGTAATGAAACTTGTACATTACAATCTTGCTTAGATCCAAAATTGCAAAACCAGTATAAATGGGACGGTTTAATTCAAGTTTTACGCGTTTCGAGTGTACGGCCACAAGGTTGTTTGCAAAAATTTTGAAACCTTCGAACGCTGGCGAAGCCACGAGTTTTAAAACTCTTCTTTTCTCATTTACCAATTCCATGTTGATGTGGTTACGTACATTCTGACAACTTTTTCCAAAAATGCTGTTATTTAATAATTTGTATAGCTCGCGTTCGAAATCATTTTGAGCGTTTTTACGTTTGTTCGTGTTGAACTCGATAAAAGGTTTTAGCCAAGGAGATTGTGAAAATTCGAGAATACGGTGGACTTTAGTAACTTGCATGCCCAAAGAAAGGTACTGTTTTAAATTTCGATAATGAATAATATAATTTTTCTTGTTTTGCAAATTTGGAACTAGCTTAGACACCTTATTTGAAAGTGAAAAATTAAATTTTGATGCAATGTCTTTTGAATAAGGTGAAACCATGTCTTCAGTGATGTTCATTCTCTCTGGTGCAAGGGGATAATCGTTGTGAAGATCGTGCAAGTGGTTTGGATATGTCAAGTCAACCTCTAACACATATCCTAAATCACTGTCATCAGGAATGTTTTGGACGTTGAAAGCTTCCACTTCCCCTTCATTAAGCCATTTGAATTTGCCGGTTGGTAGATGCTCACACATTGGAACCCCGTACAGGTTATTACAATCAAAGTACATTAAAAATGTTGAAGGGTTATTTGCATCAAAATCCTGCATGTATTTGTTGTTGGCTTTGGAATACCGTTGTGATATCATTGAAACACCACCCCGGATACCATTTTCCATGAACAAATACATGTCGGGATCTTTAAACAGTTCCAATTTTACTTTGGTCATCTTCAGACAACTATGCCATGCGAGACCTGGAGCTGTGTATGTATGGGCGGGGTCAATACCATAGTGCTGAAGGCACAAGTTTCTGAAATTTTCAAATACATCAGCCAAAAGAAGAACATCTGATTTCACGTACAAATCATGATATTCGCCTAAATTTTGAATTTCGAAAGTATCCCAAACATTTTGCGCATGCGCATAATCGTCCTCGCTGATGTCCTCCTGAGTAAGGACATTGAAAAATGCTTGACGTGACGGTAAAGAGGTTTCAAGCAATTTCGAGGGGGAATCAATGTAATCATAAGGGTAAACACCCTTACGTAGGAGAAGAGAAAGTTTTTCACTTGAAAAGTGTTGATTTAAAATTGAAAATTTGTCTTGACCATACCCAAGTAAATTTTGAACAAGAGTTTCCAGTGATGCATTGAGGAATTGCAATGAATCAAGAAATCTCAAACTCCCGACTGAGAAGGAGACATACTTTTCCATCGTGTTGGGAATGCATGTGAGACGATGGTCCTCAAGGGAAAGTTTACCTATGCCCTGCATAATTAAATGGGCATCGTAATTTTTCAAATTGTGGAAAACGACTGGTATGAATGTAGCCAATTTATAATTTAGATTACATGCATTGTGTGCTGCGCCACGATATTTCCCAGTAAGGTGATCATGGTCGCGGACACGCTCCTCACCTAGTGGTTCAGAACAAATGCTACACGTGGTGGCTTGTTGAAAATCTTGGGTATTCTCAGGCGTCATGACAAGGGGTTCAACATTTTTAATTTTTTCCTTCAGGATCTGTTCATCAGCCAGAATGGAATTTAGAAATGTGTCAACAGACTTAGGTCCTCTATAGACGACTGGAGGTTTGAAGGGTTGCCCTTGTGAGTCAATAATGACATAACTAAATCCTGAAGGTTCGTGTAAAGATAATTTTGAAGTGTAGGACGTGGTGTCATTGGGTGAGCATCCACTCATCTTAGTAGAAAAGCATTCAAAATCAGCGTACACAATGAAAGGAACTTTTAGGCCAAAACGATAATCTCCGAATTTCATAATTTCTTTATCTTTTGAAGGCATAACGATTCTCTGTGGTTCATGTTGGTTGCAAAGGGTGTGATGCTTTTCCAAGCGTAATTTTGAACTAAAGCGGTGAAGACAGCGATAGCAGTAAAAGCATTGGTGATCACGTTTTGTTAAAGAGTTAAGTAGCCGATTAAAATTTGTAATTAAACAATAATGGTTCTCTGTTTCATCCGAAATGTAAAGTAAATTAATATGATGGTCAGAATGTTCTAATTTTGAAATTCGTAGAGGAAACACACCCTTTTCATAGCCGAAAACGTTTACTGAAATGTTATTATTTTGTTCGAAAATGTCAATTTTTGAAATTTGGACAGGGTAAGTAAGACCTTGCATGTTGAGTTTAGCTTCATGTTCATAATATTTGTTTACTCTTTGAGAGTCGCTGTCTTGTGGATAAAGATGCGCCAATATGGACCACAGAAAACATTTTTGATCGGAATTTTGAATGTTAATGATTGCTTTTTTACTCTGAAGGTACGCGGGAAGAGGAATATAGCTAGATGCCATCAAAGGTGAATACTGTGCAACTTTCAAGTCCATGTGATGTATATTTTCTACATTCCAATTACTCCCCTCCCTTTGAAATTCGCTACTCACTCGAGCAATAGTTGCAAACGCCTCGCTAAATTGATCTTTAAATTCTGATTCTGCCAAAAGAGTGTAGCATTTGCTACGGAAACATGGACTTGTGGATACTTCGCTCTCGCCGGCAGGTCTTGTATATTGTACGAACATGGCAATATACCATTTAAGCCCCTTATATTCCGAAAGATCATTTAACAATTTAGCTTTAATTTCATTCTCATGTTCGGATAAAAATAACAAAATATCCCGCCCAATATCGGATTTTGAAAAACTATAGGATTTGACTGTGCCGTCGAGAGCGGATTCCATATTGCAGGGGTCATCACCCGAGCATGCGTTTTCATCAACGTCCATAACATTCCCAGGGTTTGAGGTTTGGTTCGAATTACCCTCAAGCACACTCTCGTGAACTGTTTCATGAGATCTCCTATGATTTGAAAGATGTGACTTGTGAGTAAATTTCTTACCGCATACATCACATTCGTACAAGGGAATGGAACCTCTATCAAGATGGTGTTGTAGGTTGTCCGCTCGTGTAAATGTGGTCTCGCAGATGTGACATTTCAGGGGACCGCTGCTCTCGTGTGTTGTCTTCTTGTGGCGGGTGAGCGATGACTTCCTGGTGAATGAAGCGCCGCACACCTCGCACAAGTGTTTTGCAGAACTCTCCATATCTGTGAACATAAATTTTGAATGAGAATATTGTAATATATAAAATCATAAATACTGTTGAAAAATAACATTTAAATGAGTTGGAAATAGATTGTAACATTAAAAGTGTGCTTTGAATATAAAAATTATAAAATTAAAACATATACTAAAACGAAAATCATAAATACCTCGCACATCTAGATGTATGGTTGTAAATATCGTAAAATATACTGCGTAGAAATATTGGTTAATAAATTCTCATTTCAAAATTTGAATAGTTATAATCTTTGTTAATTTTTGCACTTACTTAACAACTGTTGTCGAGTTGAGTCAGCGGATGTGAAGTACGGGTAGAGTAGATTGCGCAAGATCTGAAAATAATAAACATAACGCTAATAATTTACATGAATGTATAAATGAGTCCCTGTTAAAAATAAAAAAATGATAAATAGTTTTGACTGATGTACAATAAAATAATTTTATGTTAAAAATAATTGGTTAAAAGATTATTTTTTCAAAAATGACTAAAATGTTGAAAGAATCGAAAATATTTGCACTTACTTATTAGTTGTTGTCGATTGGAACTGCAGATGCGAAGTACGGATGGAGTAGATTGCGGTTGGCAAAATCTGAAAACAATGAAAAAGAAACATTATATTGTTTATTCACTCAATCAATAAAAAATAAATAGTGACGTGTGTCTGAGTTTCGATGATATTCAGATAATCTTAGTAATAAATTGACTTTGAATAAATACTAAATAAAATGTTTTCAAAATTGTATCATTCAAATTGACTTACCTAGAAGATGTACTGATAGTGGTTGATGTCGGGTGCTATGTAGGCGGGTGAGTGTGCAGAATTTGAAATATCTGTAAAAAATAAATTTAAAAAAAATAAAAAATTATATTATCTTGTTTTACTTATTTGAACTACAAAGTGAAAAGTAGGAAAATATTTAATGCTGTACTTACATGTGAATGATTTGAGGAGCACACCTGTTGACTGGTCGAGTGTCAGTTGAATAATGGCGGAGGTTCACTCACACTTGCATAAAAATAGCAAACACGTGTACTTATTGGAAATGTCCAGAGAGAGCGAGAGAGAGAGAGATATTTCCGCACTTGGATACTGAGAAATAAAATTGCTGACCTGTTTAAACATGTATGCATCGGTAATGCAGAGTTATTGAACTCTGAAGCAAGCAAGCTTGTGAATAGAATTAAAATGCTGACACTCTGGTTTCATGTTTGTTCTTGTCTGTGAATGTCTTCATGTTGATTCCGCAAAATGACGTTTGAAAAGCGCGGTCATGAAGACATGTGACTAAAGCTATTAACTTAATAGCCTGTTTAAGCAAAGAGCAGAAGCTATTAAAAAAATGGTAGTCGTCACGTGATCTGTGACGTAGGTGCACCTTCCGCACCTGCCTGCACCTGCGCTAGTGATGTCGCATACGTCCTATGGTAAATCTTAAATTTACTAAGTCTGTAACGTTGAACTCTCAGAATGGTATTTAAATATCGCGGGTTATGAAGACACGTGACTCAAGCTAGTCACGTGATCTGTGACGTAGGTGCACCTTCCGCACCTGCCTGCACCTGCGCTAGTGATGTCGCATACGTCCTATGGTAAATCTTAAATTTACTAAACTCTGTAACGTTGAACCCTCAGAATGGTAGGTCGCGAAAAGAAACACTTAAGAGAAGCTATTAGTTAAATAGCCTGTGTGACGTCATGAGGAGGCGTGGTTTATCTGAAGCTATTATAAGTATCACCGATTAAACACAAGCCATATGCATATGTCTTGGTAGCCGAGTGGGTAAGAAGCTTGGTTCATAATCCAAAGTGCCCGAGTTGATCATGGTTCGAGACACGGTAATCTGACACTTTTTTTCAAGGTCGCTTTCAATTGGAAATAAATAAGAATTAAAAAATAAAATATATCGGTGAAATCCAAAGTACCTAAAATGGTTACTAGAGCGCGCGGAACGCCAAGAAGTGGCGCGATATTTGAAAATTCGAAAATGGTGACGAGAACACGGCAAAGATGACGGCGAAACTAAAATGGCGGCAGAGCTAAAATGGCGCTCGAACAAAAATGGCGCTCGACCTAAAATGGCGACCAAGATGGCGGCAAAACTAAAATGGCGCTCGAACGAAAATGGCGGCCAAGATGGCGGCTGGAATTTCAAGATGGCTGCTGGAAATTCAAAATGGCGGCGGAAATTCAAAATGGCGGACAAAATGGCGGCTGGAAATTCAAAATGGCGGACGGAAATTCAAAATGGCGACCGGAAACACGTGACCGGAACCAAAATGGCGGCCGGAAACACGTGACCGGAAGCACGTGACCGGAAACAAGATGGCGGATGTCACGTGACCGGAAGTGCACCTTTGCGCCTGGGAGCACCTGCGCTAGAACCGGCCTTATCTACCTACTAGCGAGTGATAGGAGCTGAGGAGAGACTTGTTGACATTCCTCGAGACTGTGATGAATGCTTGATAAATAGTAACACTATTAGCAATAACACTATCGATTCGAACCAAGTTCGATAAAATTTTTGCATCAAAACGTTCTGTCAATATCTAATAAGCGTGATCAAGTGCAAATTTCTGTTGATGAAGAAAAACCTGATATCATGTTTCACAGAGCATTCACTTAATGGGAGCGAAGTAACTGAGTTCATTTTTCAGGGTATTCCTTCAAAGTTGCTTATTGTCGCAATATCTTTAAAGGCGGAGGGGTTATGACTTGTGCCAAGGTTGATTTGACTTTGGAGGAATGTCATTCGTTGGGTCAAGTCAAATACGCTAGAGATAAGGATTTTGAGTTTTTTATTCGTAAGTTAAAGCACAATAGTCATACTTAGGTAATAATTGCTGTCATAGGCAGTGGCGTAGGAACTATTTTTTTAGTGGGGGGGTCACATTAAAGTTGATTACGAGGTTGGGCGGGCAAACCGGGGTCTGGGGCGAAGCCCCAGCTGCCGGAGGCATTTTCGCAATGTGAGAGATTTTTTAAAAGGTGCCCTTGATAAGTGGCCTAAAACACGTTTTCAGGCGAATTTTAATTATGAATAAGAGTTACATTTTGAAGCTAATATTGCATTGAAGATTGATTACCTGACTGAAATCGGTCGACAGTCTGCTTGGGAGTGAAGACACTGCACACAATATACAATGAATATAAGTATAAAATCAGGTGGCTAGTCTATAGTCTCGCAAATCACGTCTCTTACTGAATTTTCTAAAATATGTTAACAAAAACATTCCTTTTTGTTTGCAAGCCCGACTGTAGTAAAAATCCTAAAAATCACCCAACAAACACTAAGTTAGCAAATGACACCCATACCTGGCCTGACCCCCCCCCCCCCCAGTGGGGGGAGGGGTCAAGCCAACAAGTCGATGGGGGAGTTTCCCCCATTCCCCCCCGTTCCTACGCTGCTGTCTATAGGTAACCAGTTGGCGATTTGGATTATTTTATGGAAAATTTGTCGAATATCTTGAGTAAAGTATAGTGGTCAAAGATGACTACGACTACATCGATACGAACGATGACAAAAACGACTGAGACGTGCGCTCCCCTGCCTAGGTCTGGTACTGACTAGCACACACTAGAGAACCTGGACCATATCAACTACGTTACACCTGTCCCCTCTTAGGTTAGGTTCATCATCATTCACATATCATCCCTCGTAGCCCATCGTCTTGGTAAGAGCAAGCTCGCATAAAATTGAAACGTAAAGCCCAAATTCATCCATTTGTGTCCCACAGTCAAAAAACCACATTGCACATCAGCATCACATATCCATTCTCACGTTTACACAGATACGCGCACGCTTGGATGGTAACAGTTGAAGCGGGCGCTCCTTGAACTATTTACCCCCTCTCCAGAAATAGTTATAAAATGAATGAGAGTGGCAACGATTGATACATTATTTTCAGCTTTAAACTGTATGGTAAATTATGTAGGCCTATTCGATTTTTGAGACGCAAATATATTAATAAATAATTCAAACACGCTTGACATCTATTTACACCGGTCGAGCGCTCGCGAGCGCAGGCCCAGAAAGAAGTTGAACCGAACCAACTTCAGCGCTCCTCGGCGCTTCATAGCACCGCTCCATCGTGATTGGTTGAAACAGCCAGTTCCGGCAGCGAGCGCTCGCCGACGTCCTCTTGGCCACTATTCAACATTTAAACCTTTAGAGGCTACTATACCTACTAACTAGGATATGCGCATGACTTTTAAAGTTTGTATCTTGATTTAAAATCAATTCCTCGTGAATTTACTAAATTTTAAATTTTAATTCTTGTGTGACTTGAAGAAATAAAGTAACACGCGCCAAGCGCTCGAGGCCCTTTGAATGTACGCAAAATAACGCTATTAGAGTCTCTTTACTACCCTTGCATTCCTATAGTTAAAACCTGGTTTACTGGAGCTCATCCAACCGTCTTTAACAATCTTAAATTGTAAAAGCTTAAACTTACCAGTTCGTTGTTCGTAGTAGTAACTGCTCCTGGACATTTGTAAAGCGCACGCCGGCAACACGCCCATCTCAGTGTATTTGCACCCTTGTACTTGATGGTGTACTCATACCCCATGTACAAGAGCAAAGGTGCTCCACGTTCGGTCTTGGTCACTTCCATGAAAATCACTATTTCTTTGACTTTGATGTGCACAGAGTGACGTTCAATCAGACAATGTGAATGTTGTGGCTACAGCGGAGTATCATCCAGTTGACTTGAAATTTTCTCCTTCCACCCCCACCCCCCCCCTTCCCCCAACCCTTATGTGAATTCCCAATAATTTGGACACCCGGTTGTTTTTCACAAAACTCTGAATTTCCAACTCCAGTGTGGAGTGGCAGAGTGGACAATATGTAGATCGTATCTATCTAATAGTCGCTCGACCCTTCTATTGATGGTCTCTACATCATTTTCTTTTCATTACATATTTTTTTTAAACTGTTGTAATTCACCTTTTAAATGTTCTTAAATGTTCATGATTTTAACTTTAATGTTTCCCTGAAATAAAATCAACACGATTATATTTTTAAACGCAACAAATTGATTGAGAACTAACAAAGTTAACAAAATATTCTTAGCACTTCTGATTAAAGAAGTGTGTTGTATATTATACTGTCAAGTTGATAGTTTTCAACCAATTTTTTTAGTTCAAAATCATTTTCGTATTGATTTTATTTCAGTAAAACGTTAAGCTTAAAACCATTAACGTTTATGAGCATGTAAAAGGTAAATTACAACAGTTTACGTAAAGAAAGGAAAATGGTTTCATCTCTCTTCAAGCACAATAATTCAATTTCATTGTTTCGAGACCATCAAAAGAAGAGTCGAGGAATTGTTGGATAGATAAGATCTACATCCGGTGCAGTCAGCCTGTAAGAGGAAGGTGGTGAAGAGGGGAGGAAATTCCTTACCCCTGCGGACCAATCTTTCGGTGACGTCGACTTAGCAATAACTTCAAATTGAATATGTTGAGAAAAAAAGCTCGTGTGTTTTTGTGGGTTTCTTCCCTTACCTGTGGCTGGTTCTGCCCAGCACCGCCTGTGCTACATTTGCTCTTATTCTTGGCAACATTGGCATTTGTATCCATATTACAATTTTCTAATTATAATATCATAATAAATCATTGGTATTTATAGGCAATATACCAAATATAGGCTAACAGGGTACGATAAATACTAAATCAAATTCAAACCGTCAAGAATGTTCACAACTCATAGTAAACACACACATACAGTATCGCCAAAGATTAGTGTATCGCTCGCTTCTTATGGCACTTTAATTGAGATATACTTCTTTAGTTTTATTATGATAATTTAATATAAATAAAGTCATACTCATAATAACAATAACAAAACAATAACATAAATGTTGGCACCAAGACGATGATGCCAATAAATACGAGGGAAAAATGAAGAAACAAATCACAATCGAGCTTACCTTGGCTTCGAGACAGTTGGCTTGTGGAGACGGCGAACTTGCGTTTGAGCGAGGTGTCGAAGTAGGTGATGAAAGGTGAAAATGATAGGCTAGCCTAGTGAGATGATAGATAGAAGGGGGATCGATAGTGATGAAAGCAGTAAATGATGATACAACAACATACGTAATGCACACGAAAAATCAACTTAATATCACTTGTAAAGCACTGTGAACTGTGTGTGTGTTAAGAAAGTGTCACTGAGTGACCACGAAGAATATTGTTGGTTTGTTGCACTCGAGGCAACTAATATGCGAATTCACTGTCTAGAACAGACAGCCGTACTGAGGTCTGAACGCTATGGCAGTTCGAATGCAATAGAGACGAGCCAACGACCTGTCTAGGTCAGGTTTAAAATCAGAGATAAGATAAGAAAGAGGGGTACGAGGGGAGTGAAAACTAAATACTACGTGAAACAAGAGTGGGCTAATACTGGCACGAACAATACCGCCCACCAAAATGCACATTTTAAAGTCACTTCGACAAGAAAACGAAACAAAACTCAAAGAAAACGAAAAGTAAAACGATACGAAGTTCCCCAAGCCAACTAAGCATGGGGTAGAACCACAAGTCGATTGACTGGGCGAATGAAACTGCCGTGGGTCGTGCGTACTGACACGACACGCACGACACCATCCTTACCGGGCATAAGGTCAGTGATGCGACCGATGGGCCACGACAATGGGCTGGAAGAAGAGTCTCGAAAATAGACTACATCGCCGACTTGCAAGTTGGGACTACCGCGCAGCCACTTTCCACGTTGCATTTGAGTCTGGAGGTATTCAGTGTGCCACCGTGTCCATAAGGACTGATGTAACTGGCGCACACGTCGCCAACGTGAAAGACGCGAAGAGTGTTCGACTTCGACCGGCTCAGGAGGAGCTAGAAGAGCGGAACCGACAAGAAAATGCCCTGCACTCTAAATTAAAAGAGCGGAAAAACACTCAAATCGAGTGAAATTTCGCTCCTTTTTTAGCTTGTATTTGCACCACTCTTTCTGAGTGACCACCACTCCTAGAATTGAGTGAAATAATTCCACTCAATTATAGAGCGAAATTTTCACTCTGAAAGAAGGGTGATAATCGCTAATAAAAGATCGAAATTCACTCAAATAATAGCGATATTTTGGCTTCAAAGATACTCTCTATTAAGGCTATTAATAACTCAAATAGAAGCGAAAATCACTCAAAATTGAGACAAACTAACTTCCCTAAAAAAATATCGAAATTCAATCAAAAAGTAGCGGTGGGAGGGAAAGGTACACATGATATATTATATTTTCAACTCATGTTAATAGGTCAATATCTTGAAACTACAAAATAGTATTATAGCAGCTGTATGCAAACATCACATTGATATGTAGATGGACGACTGCGTTCTCTCTGTTCACTGTGGACGCCCATGAAAAGGCATGCATATAATAATTTCCATTAAGTTTTATCTAGGCCTACACATGATATATTATGTTGTAACTAAAACAATGAAAACACAATGAACTATTCGTGCATATAGAAGTACAACAGATGTCGACATTTAGGCCCTACCTTTAACTTTCGGCGTTTTCCGCAGAAATGCCCTTTCTATTAGAACGTTGTACACTTCATCACTACACCGGTAATAACTATTTTTCCTTGAAGACTTACACTGGCAAATGGCAATGCGCACACGGTCACGAACTAACAGACACTGACGAGTTAGTTGGTTTCGAAGATGCTGGACGTGTTCAGAGGACCGTTGATATATATTGGAATGCCCTACCTCGTTCTTTGTCATGAGTATATGACAAGCAATTATTACCAGTGACATGTTTGAAACGTCGCCGGTAAAATCTCTGCTATTCATCCCCTAGACTTGGCACCAATCAGGACAATACAGTAGACATACAATAAGAAGAAGCCCCATTCATCGCTTAGATAAATCTCAACACTTATCCCTTGAACAAGCTTTATGCATCGCTCACTATTGACTAAACATCGCTAACTAAAGAGCGGTGTCGCATGGTCACTCAGCACATTTGAGCTAAATAATGATCACCCAATACATCGAGTGACAATTCCAGTTAAAAATGAGTGACGAACACTCAAAACGAGTGAAGTGACCATCCGCTCGGCGTATTGAGTGAAACAAACCACTCAAATAATTTAGCGTGTGGGGTCAGATAAGAGCAGCTTTCTTCAGGGTGCGAATCAAGAGCGCACAGGGGCCGACTGTTTAACACAGCTTCAATACGGCAGAAGAGCGTGGCGTACTCCTCGTGAGTGTGTGGCGAGTCGGATATAAGTCTATGCAGCAAACTTTTCGCGGACTTCACCCCGGCCTCCCAGATGCCGCCGAAGTTGGGGGCATACGGGGGACTGAAATGCCACTGGATAGCGCGGGCAGTGAGGGAATCGGATATCGCAGCGTTGGCATGAGCGAGAAACTCGGTAACTTCTCGAAGCTGACGTGCAGCACCGACATAGTTACGTCCGTTATCGGAATAGATGTCCGAGGGAAGTCCTCTTCGGGAAACTAGTCGGTCTAAGCAACCAAGAAAAACGTCGGTGGACAGATCTGACGCCATCTCGAGGTGCACAGCCTTGTAGTACAGGGCCGTTGTGATATGACCCACGCATTCAAAAAAACAAGCAGGGACAGGTTGGAATTTATTAAGGTGGGTCTCCTGAAGATCCCCAAAAGAATCCCAAAAAATCCGGTTGCGGGTTATCCGCCATTTTGAAAATCAATTTCCAAATTTTTTAGTTTTGTCGAAGAATGAAAAATTAGCTATATTGAGTGAAGTATTGGACCGAAATAGCTCAAATTTGTTTTAAATTGTTTTCAGAGAAACGATTAAAGCATTTGTTGCGCCCTGCTTTTATTATCTGGCGACCTACGGCCCAAGATGGAAACTTTTACTCTTTTTCTTTCAATTATTGGAATAGTTTTCGCATATTTATCAAAATAAAATAGAAACTAACGATCCGATCCAAATTTGTTTCAAATAAAAGTTGTAGATCATGAAAAAACACATCCATTTCATATTCTACACTGTCTTCGTAGATAACAATGGCCGAACGCTACACGACAAGCAATACAATTGTGCGGTGAGCAGTGTCAGATGTTTGCTCGATGCTCTATCACTAGCGCAGTCCCTGGCCACAATTCTCGTATGAATTTCGACCTCTATAGATTTTCTCTTCTGATCTTGTTAGGGTATACCTTAAGAATAAAAAAAATCTTGGGTAAACCTCTGGTATCCCGGGCCTAAGTTTTTTTTACGACGACATCTTCTTTTGGTGATACGAGAAGTACACGCACTGGTTTCATACATTTTACATACTTTTGACGGAGGCGCGGAATAGAGCACAACGGAATAGGGCACAACGGAACAGAGCACAAACCAAACAATTCCGAATCGAGAGGTGTTGCCAAATTTAATGTTGTGTGTTCGGATCCGTTTCAGAACGGATTACCGCACACCAGTAATTTGTGTGATGTATTCCGGTTGTGAACGGAGTACAGCACAATGTGTTGACACTTAGCCGTGTGTGCCCTGTTCCGGATCCAAGTGGATTATAGCACACATTTTGTGCGCTGTTCCGTGTGGTAGTTTGTGCGCTGTTCCTGTCCAGAACGGATTACCGCACACACGTTAGCGTGTGTGCTCAGTTCCGGATCCAAACGGATTACAGCACACATTTGTGCTCTGTTCCTGGCCAGCACGGATTACCGCACACACCTTAGCGTGTGTGCGCTGAAAAATCGAAGATCTTAAATAGGCTTTATCTGGGACAAATCGGTCTTCAATTTGTTCATCATGATTGTTAATAATTATGTTTTCATGTTTATTGTGTATGACAGTTGTCTGATAAACTATCTGACCTTCCTAATTAGCACGATAAATTAAATACTTAAAACTTATTGCCATACATTTGATCGTAATTACTTTTTTTACACAAATCGTATTTAATTTTCTAAATACAAATTTACACAACAATATTCTTAGTATAAATTAAAATTGAAATATATTCATGTTTCCGACATCCTCTAAAATTTATAATTCTTACATCAAATTCTCCTTACAGCTCCTAACACAAAAGAGTTGCGTGGTACGTACACTACACACGATCTATTCGGCGTTGTTCAGCGCCCCCAAAATTTATACCAATACCTCCCAACATTGATATTGTTATAATGGTCTTTTTAGTACAGTGGTAGGATAGGTGTTAGGATATTTTGGTTTATTTGGAATAAGGGCGTGCGTCAACCGTTAAGGTGATAATGCACCTCTCTAGCCTAGGAGATGTGGGGAGGAGGGCCCATGCTGGTCATAACCAGCCACGTGTAGGTGGAGGAAAAGCGTTGTGGTCGTCTTCGTCTTTGTCTTCGTCGGGGAGGGGGGGATGGTCTTCAAGGGAAGGAAAGTAAATGAGGTATGTGAGTGTAGTAATTGGTGTCATCAAAAATAATTTATTTGTGCGCTCATTCCTGGGTAAAGTAAATGATTTGTGTACAATGGGAGATATGGAGGGGAGGCCCCTCAGCTATTGTGGTTCTGAAGCGAATAGCCCCGTAAAATTTTTGATCCATAACAGTGTCATTGGTGTATTTATCCGATTTTTTTGCAAAAACCTCACAGAAGATGTATGAAAAAATTGCAGAATTAGGGCGTTACAACATTGTAATTTATTGACATTACAATGATGACTTCGAAAAGTAAGTGAGTGGACGTGTCCGTCCACAAATCAACTACTGCTGGGTCGAAGCGGGTCGAATCATTACCACTCCATCTAAAGAAAGGGTGGCCATAATTAAAAACGAAAAACTACATGCTTTTGTTTTGTTGTTAATTTTTCAACGATGGTTAAAATTGGGTTTTATTGGATTAAGGGCGTGTCAACCGTTAGGTCATAATGTGACACTCTAGCCTGGGGACATGGGGAGGAAAATCCCATGCTGATCAGAACCAACCACCGCTGTAGGGAGAGGAAAGGGGGGGGGGATTCTCACGTAGTGGTTGTCACCGTCTTTGTCATCGTTCGTGTAGTCATGGTCGTCGTCGTCGTCGTCGTCGTCGTCGTCGTCCGAGAGATCGTCAAAGGAAGGGGGTGAGGTCCCCGACGACGATCACTTTATTTGTTTCACTAGGAAAAAAATGTACCCGACAACTATATTCGGGACACTGAGAGTGAGATACCACAAAAAAAACGGGACTCTTCCGGCAAAGCCGGGACGTTTTGTCACCTCTCCTATCTAGACAACTATATTTGATAGCAATGTCCTCCCTAATGAGAGCACCATTTGTAATCAGTGAGTCTATGAGTATTGGTTATTGCCCATTGAAACTATATACAGTGGCGAATTGGACAGCTGGTCGGTCAATACTGACCCGTCTGACGTCGACCGACCGACAAGCACTCATTATTCCCGCAGTGACACGATCCAATTCACACTCCATGCTATGATTGGATGAGCGTAGCGAGCGTAGCGAGCGAAGCGAAGATTCCATTTCACTACACTGGAGAAAAAAATCCGGAATGTTTTTTTTTTCTTTCTTTCTTTCTTTCTTTTTTTTGTATTTTTGTGTGTTTGTTAACACGATTCCGGCTAAACCGATACTCCGATTGCGATGAAATTTTATGGAGGCCTTCGAAATCTCTGAACTTAGAACTGCCACGTTTTTGAGCGCAATCGGGAAATTTTTTCTTATAAAAAACGCAATTTTACGATTTTTTTCGATTTTTAAAAATTTCTTCGACTTATAACACCTACACGCTTTATCCGATGTAATGATTTTTTCACACAACCTTAATTTATGAATTAAGATATTCGTGTGAAATTTGAGCGTAATCGAAAAATTATTTTCTCATGAAAATCGAAATTTTACGGGTTTTTTCTTTTTTAAAACAATTCTTTGACTTATAACACCTACATGCTATATCCTATTGTAATGATTTTTTCACAGAACCTTAATTTCATCAATTTATATACTCTTGTTAAATTTGAGCGCAATCGAATATTTATTTCTTATGAAAATTGCAATTTTACGATTTTTTATTTTTTTTTAAATTACGATTTATTAAAAAAATTAAGTTAATTTTTTATTTTATTTAATTAAATTTAAAAAAAATCTTCGACTAAGCAATAATTTTTCACAGAACAACAGAAATCCGCGTTACACATGGCAGCTCAATGCACCAATTACGCTCATCCAACAACGCGGCGGGACTTAAGCGTTTTCCTAGTAAGTTATCTACACAACACAATTACTTACCATTTAATGTATCAATTGGTTGGGAAAAGAGAATTCGATACAATAATGCCCTGTATGTTTGACCAGTGGCGGATCTAGCCCTGATCCGTGGCGGGTGGGAGGCGGTGATTTGTTTTCAAGATTTTCAGATAATTATTATAAAACGGAATGGAACTTGGAAACAGAAGCGTATACAGAGGGGTTGGGGGTTTGGGGGGGGGGGAATGCGGTTTTGCAAAACCTGTAGGACTTCATGTTTAATTCTAAAATTCCAGTCCCTTATTGCCGAATGGTAAAAATTTGCTAATTTGCAACTTTCAAAGGCCAAAAATACGTTCTTTTTATTTTCTATTTTGTGTTTTTTTTTTTAATTTAAGTTTTCAAACTAAATTAAATTATCATTTTTTTTCCGAATTTTGCAATCAATCATTGATAAAACAACATTTTACAAATAATTTATTGGATGAGCGTAGCGAGCGAAGCGAAGATTCCATTTCACTACAGTGGAGAAAAAAATACGGAATGTTTTTTTCTGTTTGTATTTTTGTGTGTTTGTTAACACGATTCCGGCTAAACCGATACTCCAATTGCGATGAAATTTTCTAAAGGCCTTCGAAATCTCTGAACTTAGAACTGTGACGTTTTTGAGCTTAATCAGAATATTATTTCTCATAAAAATCGCAACTTTACGATTTTTTCGATTTTTAAAAATTTCTTCGACTTATTACACCTACATGCTTTATCCGATTTTAATGATTTTTTCACAGAACCTTAATTTTATGAATTAAGATATTCGTGTGAAATTTGAGCGTAATTGAAAAATTATTTGTCATAAAAATCTAAATTTTACGTTTTTTTTAAAAACAATTCTTTGACTTATAACACCTACATGCTTTATCCTATTGTAATGACTTTTTCACAGAACCTTAATTTTATGAATTAATATATTCATGTTAAATTTGAGCGCAATCGAATAATTATTTCTTATGAAAATTGCAATTTTACGATTTTTTCTTTTTTTTAAATTACGGTTAATTAAAAAATTTAAGTTAATTTTTTAATTAATTAAATTTTATTTAAAAAGTTTCTTCGACTAAGTAATGATTTTTTCACAGAACAACAGAAAATCCGCATAACACATGGCAGCTCAATGCACCAATTACGCTCATCCAACAACGCGCCAGAAAAAAGCGTTTGCGAAGCTTCTAGTAAAAACTACATTGCACGACTAAAGCAAGTTTTACCTGAGCCGATAAAAAAATATGCCGATGTGACAGCACTGAAAGACTGAACCAGCTGAATTGCATGCTGAACTGCGTGCACTCATAATCGTGCATGCAGTGTCAGGTATTTCAAGCAGATTTTCATTAGGAACCACCAAAAGTACGCGAATTTAATCATTGTGATTATTTTTAAATTTATATTTAGTTTCTACAGTACAGATTTAATTCTGGATGCACTTCTAGCTGGTATACTAACACTAATGTAACAATATCAGTCTATACTCTATACGTTTAGGTTTCGCACTACGTAATTAAAAAGTATTATAGAAATCAATCCAGAAATTACAAAATCCATCCCAGCGGGGAATCGAAAACGGTCTCCCGATTGCAGGTCGAGTCTATTACACCTACGAGAGTGTTTCCGATTAATAAAATTGAGAAATAAAAAATATAACTTTGATTTCACCGTCTGCCGTGTCCCCGCGTGTACACCCAAAACAAAATAGTATACAGAGATATTTAACCGTTGGTTTGTTTAAAGCTTTCTCGGTTCTACATATTCATGACTACCTTTTCGGGTAGACGAGAAAGTGTTGGCAAATTATTACTTATACCTTGAAACACCAACGTTTCGTGGCCGCTGTGGACCACATTGTCAAGGTAACTGAAGACGTTATTGTGACTCCATGGACCGCCCACCCCTGCGATACAGGGTCACTGGAGGAGGGGATGAGATGCGACGAGGAAGAAGACGACAAACAATAACATCTTCAGTCACCTTGACAATGTGGTCCACTGCGGCTACGAAACGTTGGTGTTTCAAGGTAATTTAGTAATAATTTGCCTACACTTTCTCGGTCTACCCTGAAAAGTAGTCGTGAAGTGAATATTAAACCGTTGTTTTATTTTGTATACCCGCGCCTATACTTCTATCCAGCAAATAATAGGGTAACCATATTTCAAAAAATAAAAACCGGGACGCCAGAGTTCTTGTTTCAGGGTAGGTATAGGGCCTACGTAAAATTGTAAATAAATTTACATTCCGTTTTGAGTGTGCTAAGAAAACTACATTTTCGTTTTTTTCGTTTTTAAATTTAAATTTTCAATATTTTTAGTCGAAATTCTGTCCAAATTGTTGGAATGCGTTATTCACGCAAGGACACGAATGACAGTCGACACCCGACCCGACGGCCTCAAGGTCAAAACTCGCCCTACGATGAGTATTCACTACCAATACGAAGGGTCACGTGATGAAGGTCAATGGTTTGGTCTGCGTCCACCCACTCTACTCCCATCTTTCTCTAATACAACCGACTGTTACTATAATCATTTTTATACGCAAGTTTATCACCCCTCGGTATATATAATATATACATACCGGAACAGGAAAATGCAATGCAATAAATGCATGTAATTGGATGAGCGTAGCGAGCGAAGCGAAGATTCCATTTCACTACACTGGAGAAAAAAATCCGGAATGTTTTTTTTTCTTTCTTTTTTTTCTGTATTATTGTGTGTTTGTCAGCACGATTCCGGCTAAACCGATACTCCAATTGCAATGAAATTTTCTGGAGACCTTCGAAATCTCTGAACTTAGAACTGCCACGTTTTTGAGCGCAATCGAAAAATTATTTTTCATTAAAATCGCAATTTACGATTTTTTTCGATTTTTTTAAAATCTCTTTGACATATAACAACCTACATGCTTTATCAGATTTAATGAGTTTTTCACAGAACCATAATTTTATAAATTTATATATTCCTGTGAAATTTGAGCGCAATCAAAAAATTATTTCTTATGAAAATCGCAATTTTACGATTTTTTTCCCGTTTTTCAAATACGATTTAATTTAAAAAAATTAAAAATTAAAGTCTAGTATTTAGTTAATTTAAATTAATTTAAAAAATCTTCAATTTAGTAACGATTTTTTCACAGAACAACAGAAAATCCGCATAACACATGGCAGCTCAATGCACAATTACGCTCATCCAACAACGCGGCGGGACTTAAGCGTTTTCCTAGTTTATATAACTAGGAAGCTTCGCAAACGCTTTTTTAGGCGCGTTGTTGGATGAGTGTAATTTTTTTTAAACGAAAAAAGCGTAAAATTGCGATTTTCATGATAATTTATTTTTCGATTCCACTCAAATTTCACACCAATATATTAATTCATACAATTAAGGTACCTACTGTAGAAAAATCTTATAAAAATTATTTTTCGATTGCGCTCAAATTTCACACTTTTTTTAAATTCATAACATTAAGGTTCTGTGAAAAAATCATTACAATCGGATAAAGCATGTAGGTATTATCCGCCCCCAAATACAAAAATTGGTAAAAAAAAAAAAAAAAACGGCAGCCAAGCTCTCCTTCAAATGTCTTCGGCTGTGTATGTTGTGAGATATAGAAGTTGAGCCAAGCATTTCATTTCTTTCTTTCATTTTCAAAAATTACTTGGCCATTGAATTTGGTTCATTACGAGAACCCGAAAAAGTCAATGGCCAAGTAATTTTTTTTTTATGATTTTGAGTTTAAAATTTTTACTTTTTTACCACGAAAATGATTGGCTTGGCGCTCGTCAACAGGCGAAATGATCTTACTTCTTTTCAATGCAAAACTAGGGAGAAAAAATGAAAAATGCTTGGCTCAACTATCTCACAGCATTCAAAGCCAAAGACTTTTGAAGGAGAGCTTGGCTGTCATTTTTTTCCCCCATTTTTTGTATTTGGGGGGATATCACATCTTTTTGTTGTTTGGTTCATATCAAGGCGTGAAATACGTAAAATATGTGAAAAGGAGGATACAGTGCCTTTAAATCAGATTGTCTAGAAACAAAAGCTAGCATCTTTTGTTTTTGTTTACAATCTGTAGTTGGCAATATACAATGTTTTTATTAAATTTCCTGTGGTTAATGTCGTCTTGGGTTTTTGTGTGAATGATTTGTTGACCGGACTATAACACATTGACGCTTATTTTAATCAGCAATTAAAATATTCAAATTGTATTAAATACGATCTAACGTTTTTCCAAAGTTAAGGGTGGTAGGGAACAGTGGGGGTGAAATATCGCTTGCCTCCCGGCGGATTATTATTTTTTATATTAATATGCACCATCATGCCAAATTTCATGCTGATAAACTCATTCGTTGCCTAGGTAAAATAAGCAAAAATTCGATGCTAACTCATTTTCGTCAAAACAGTGACTTCCTTTTCAAAATAACTGATCAATTGGGCATTCCTTCAAAACTTGCATTGTAATAACGATTTTTTAACTATCGGAGAAGAAACACACTTGCATTTCGCGCCACACTTGTTAAAAATAAGCACGCTCATTGGTTCGTATGTGTCGGCCCACCTAGTCAGCCAATAGGATTCTGTCTATTGGCTGAGGAGTAGCGGGATTACAAATTCACGTTTTCAGTCCACGATTTAACAGAACATATTTTCCTATTGTTGATTGTTAGCCACTCTCAGCTAAATCATAGATTTAAAAACGAATCGTAAAATTGAGTTTATATTATATAAAGGGTGATGAAACGTGTGATGTGCTGTGTTTTTTATTTCCCATAAATAAAATCTACTAAACTGTGTTGTTATTGTGTTGTCCATGCCCACGCAGTTACAGAACCATAATTTCCTCTGGGAGTGCACTATCATGCGAGTCGTTGCTAAGAAGACTCCAAAGCTACCGTGTTCGTATATTAGAGTAGATAATGAAGTCCATATTAAACAGGGATTTGAACCGTGAACGTTCTGCATAGAAACAAGATCACCCCCGCCTTGCGAAACTATTGTTTTTATTTTGGTTTAAAATGTAAAAATGACTAAATATGGACGATTCCTAGTAGAGGTGAGCACGAGAGTGGATTTTAACTCACGTCGGGTCACGTCACAAGCTAGCATTTTCTAATCACGCACAGTCACGCACGCAAGTATAAAGTCTCACTACACGCTCACGCACATTACGTCAGTAAGTTGCAATTCATTAGCACGCTCACGCATACTCACGCATCATACGCTCACGCACGAGTCACGACTTGACTCACGCAAAGTTATACATAATAATGTAATAGAATACTTAAACGCCTTAAAAAAAAACATGTATCTTATAAGGAGAGTACGAGACAAGGGTAAAATAAAAAAATACACAACATTACCGTATAGGGTAACAACTTGTTTAGTTGTGACGTATGACATAATAATAATAACTAAAAAAGCGTTCACTTTTTACTTCCACGGTGTGTGCGGTAATCTGTGCTGGCCAGGAACAGAGCACAAATGTGTGCTGTAATCCGTTTGGATCCGGAACAGAGCACACACGGCTTAGTGTCAACACATTGTGCTGTACTCCGTTCTCAACCGGAATAGGTCACACAAATTAACGTATGTGCGGTAATCCGTTCTGAAACGGATCACAACACAACACTTCATTGTGCAACAGCACCACGCTTCGGCAATGTCCGCGACACGAAAATGTGTGCTCTATTCCGTTGTGCGCTATTCCGTTGTGCTCTATTCTGTGTACCCCTTTTGACAACATGTGTAATAAATCTGACTTTATATTTGGATTCTCCACTAAATTTCTATTTAAATGATATGAATTTGCCAATTTGGTCATCCTGGGAACATTGTTGGATTATTTATAGGGAAATAAATATTATTATTAGTCCTGCATAAAGGTGTTCTATTTTCGTCAAATTGTGCCTTTCATGATAGACATATAAAATTTGGCACACAGTATACGAAAATGTAATTGGATAATTAATTGACTATATAGGGAAATCTCATTATTGCCACACGACACAAATGACGGTCATTTTACAAGGTAGCCACAAACATATTTTTGAAAACTTATGACAGAACGTTGAAATTTGGTCATTGAAAAATGACTGTTAAACAGGGCCATGTCAAACTAAGACAATGGCACCAATGGCGGCCATTTTAGAAGATGGCCGACACACACATTATTATGAACCACATAAATTTTATGATAGAATCTTGTTATTTGGTACACACATAGGGCACTCAATTAAAAAATGTCATATTTATGTGTTATATCAATACTTTTTAGAAACAATGTGGTATGGATCCGCTATTGCGTATCTAAATTAGTTGCTATGGCATTAAAAACTACCAATAATACTGCTTATAATAATTCACTTGTTTTACTTATACACTGTAGACAATTATTGACAAGTTTCTATAATTACACTCTATTGTTTGAATGTTTATGCATTTTAAATGCGCCCAGCATCGAACAATGTTTGATAAATCCGCGAGAAATCGATTAAAACACAAAAGTACTGTTTTACGATGTTCATGAAAGCTTTCATAAGTATTTTAAAAAATCAGGTCTGCAAAATTAAATTTGCATTTACCCGGAATTACGGTTTTCCATTCTTGGTATTTTGAAATTTTCTCAAAAATGCCATATTTAACTGTCCATTGTTAGGCACTAAATTGCATTTGAGGAAAAATTCTTTCTACGCACATTGAAATGACTTAAATAACGATCCGATTACAACCAAAGTTGTAATCCAATATGGCTGATAATTCCTAATATCCACAACATCTAAGTGAATGATGTAACAAAAGAGTGTAAAAACAACACGAAAAGAGTATTCATATTGTGGATATTAGGAATTATCAGCCATATTAGATTAAAACTTTGGTTATAATTGGATCGTTATTTAAGTCATTTCAAGGTGCGTAGAAAGAATTTTTCCTCAAATGCAATTTAGTGCCTAACAATGGACAGTTAAATATGGCATTTTGAGAAAATACCAACAACGAAAAAACCAAATTTCCCGGGAAATGAAAAAATCAAATTTTCGCAGATTGTTTTTTTTAAAATATTATGGAAGCTTTCATAAACATCGTAAAACAGAACTTTTGTGTTTAAACGATTTCTCGCAAATTATCAAACATTTCGATGTGGGTGCTTTTAAAATGAAAACAAAAAACAATATATAAATTTTATAGAAAAGTAAATAATTCCTACAGTGTATAATTTAAAACAAGGAATTTTTATAAGGTATTTTTGGTGTTTTATCCATAGCACTTATTAGTACACAATAGGGGGCCATACCACATTATTCTTAAAGTATTGATTAACACTTTAAATGACATTTTTTAATTGAGTGCTTAAAAAAAGATTCATATAAATTTACGGGGTTTATAAAAATGTGGTGTTGGCCAGCTTTAAAATGGCCGCAATGGCACTCTTGTCTTGTTGGGACGGCCTGTTTAACAGTCTTTTTCAATGCCCAAATTTCAAGTTCTGTCAAAATTTTTTAAAAAAATTTTTTGTGGCTCCCTTTGAAAATGACCGCATTAGGTCGGGGGGCAATAATGAGATGGCCCTATATAGAATTAATTGTCCAATTACATTTCGTATACGGGTTTTCCAAAATTTATTGCTATCATGAAATCCAAATTTGAGAAATAAAAACACTTTTGAGGACTAATAAAATATGTATTTCCCTATAAATAATCCCCAATTTTCCCCCGGAAAACCCAAAATTGGAAATTCATATCATTTAAATAGAAATTTTTGGAGAATCCAAAATAAAGTCAGATTTTTTAACTGTTGTCAAAGTATGTAAAAAGTATGAAAACAAGCCGGGGGACATCTCGTAACCAAAAGAAAATGTTTTTGTCGTAAAAAAAAAATTTGGCCCCGGGGTGCCAAGGTTTACCCAAAATTTTTTTTTATCCTTAAGGTATCCCTAAAGGATCAGAGGAGAAAAAACTATAGAGGTCGAAATTTTATAGAGAATTTTGGCCCGAGACTGCGTTAGTGATAGAGATCGGCAAACATCGACCCCCTGCTCACCGCACAATTTTATTGCTTTTCGTGTAGCGTTAGGCCCTTTATTACGAAGACAGTTGAGTATGAAATGATTGTTTTTTTATGCTCTAAACTTTTTTTGAAACAAATTTTGTCGGATCGTTTGTTTCTATTTTTATTTTTTATAAATAGAAAAACAATTTAGGAAATTTTTAAAAAGAGAGTAAAATTTTAATGAAGTCAATCAATCGCTAGTGAATCAAAACAGGGCGCGCCAAACGCGTAAATTTTCAAACAAATGATTTTATCAAACATTTTAAAATATTTTCAGCATTTTGGTCCAATACTCATCAATTCCTAATTTTTTCCCTTCGTCGACAAAAACTAAAAAATTGAAAATTGTTTTAAAAAAGGCGGATAACCCCAACCCGATTTTTTTTGGGTTTTGTTGGGGAGGGTTTAGGAGACCACCTGAAAAATTCCAATGGTCCCGCTGTTTTTTTTAATGGTGGGTTAAGGCCCAAAATGGCAAAGCACGTCTATTTGGGGTCTACACACAAACAAGAAAAAAAAAGCCCTTGGAGAGGCAAGCATTGCACGATGCTCGCTTTCCTGGAAGGGCCCCGCAAAAACCGGCCTACTTTCAAGAAGGCCGTGGGGCGCTTGCACGCGAGCGGACGGAAGATCCAATGATGGGTTTGGTGACCCTGCACGAAATTTAAGAAAGTTTAAAAAGCGGTGAAGCGCGCCGCAAAGCCTGGGTGAAACAATCCAAAATTTTTGGATCAAAAGCCTGAAACCCGGGGCGAGGACCTGAAGGAGTGAACGTTTGTGAAAATCATCACAAATTTGAGGGCGAAGGGGAGCTTTCTTTGATAGAAAAGAGGATGACGGGGTCAAAGGGAAAAAGGAGTGTCTCAGCTCCCCCCCACCTGAGAAAACCCGATGAAACGAGGGAATGGTTTAGAGAGGCCAAATTTGAGGTGACGCTACCATTTTTTCAAACTGGCGCAACTCACTGGCGAAAAAAATGACGTTGAGAAAGCTTGACAAGCATGTCAAGAGAAGACTGCAACTCTTCAGTGCGCAGAGGGCCTTGGGATACAGGACCTGAGAACGTTTAGCTAGCGGGATCCGCGCGAATCGGATGACGTAGCCAAACACTCGCTGCGAACGGAGAAAGAGTGGAGAAACTTCATGAATTGAAGCAACAATGGGTCGACGACAAGGGTCGGCCTTGGCAATCAGAACTGCATGCGGTTCATCTCAGGCAATCAACGCTAAAGGAGGTAGGCGTTGATCGGGCCAAAGAATCTGGGGAGGGATTGAAGAAAGGGCGCGGTCCCAACTGCCACAAAGGGTGAGAAGTAGCTTTTTAAAGATCCCGTAAAAACCACGGGACGCACAGCAGCTGGGTTCTCAGTGGACGGAACGTGAGCCCAATCGGACGGTGAGGTGTGCTCAGGATTTCTACGACCGATTTGCCACGAACGTTTTCAGCCGATAAGGCGGTGTAGCCAGCCATGCAGAACGATGTTGAGCCCGAGTAAAGTACGATGGCGTTCAGGGAGAGAGAGTTGATGCAGGCCCAAGGTAGCTTGGGAGGAAAGGACGGGCAAGGCAGCAGAGCCGCAGACAGCTCGAGCTTTGGAATGGTCAACGTCTTGATGGAAGCAACTCTGCTACGGGCTCGGAGAAGGCTAACGTGAAAGGTGGAACCCGACGTCATGGGAGGTACAAGACGGCGGCGTAGCCTTTTCTGAAGCGTCGCAAAAACCCAACTATCCGGAGGACGCCGGCAGTGAGGGGAAGTGACGTGGAACACGAAACTTGACGAGTTGAGCTACGTCAGGACGGCGGATTTGCCAAGTGTTTGAGAGCTCGTCGGAGAGTGGGTCGTCCCAACTGAGAATGAGAAAATCCACAATCTCTGGAGAAAGATTTCATGAAGGAGACAAATGGCGAGAAAAAAATCCTAAGGATCAAATATCCTGGCGATGTAGGAGAGTGCTGAGCGCTTCGTCAAATGGCCTTCGAATGGGTGAGCACGGAATGAGAAGTCGTCAGTGTGGGGGTCCCACAATAACCCCAAGATCTTGATTCCCTGCTTTTTCAGGGTAAAAACGCAAGTGGTGTTTCCAGATGGTCCTCGGGAAGGGGGTTCGCAAGGGGCAGCAGGGAGATTGCTGTGCCCATTTAAGAGGCTCGAACCCTTTCCACGGGAAAGTAACAGCGTGAGCTTTTCTTGAAGAGCGATAGCCTTTGAGCGAGTCCTTAGCGCCTGAGACGATGTCATCGATGTACGTGTCAAAACGTAAATCGCACAAGAGGCAAGGGGGGAAGGGGCGCCCCGTCGTCTGCCCCAGCTGGTGTAAAAACTCGTTGAGAAAGAAAAGCTGATGGAGCTAACCCGTAGGTGACAGTATTGAGTGTACTCCAAGACAGCCGAGTCAGGATTCGGGCGCCAAAAGATGTGCTGATGGACACGATCAGCGGGTAGAATACGAATCTGCCTGTACATTGGCGGATGTCAGCACAGATAGCGAGGGGGATAAGTCCTGAAGTTGATCATGATACTTGGGAGATCTCGCTGAAGCTTGGGACGATTAACAGCTGCTGATTAAGAAAAGCACCATGCGCGTCTGCCGCAGAGGCGTTGAACACGACTCGAAGCTTCGTTGACGAACTTGAAGCCTTGTGCACGCAATGGTGTGGAATCACGTAACCGATGCCCGTGACAGCAAGCTGCATGTGCTGAGTTTCCGCGTACTCCCGCATGAACTTGTGATAAGCAACGTCATGCTCAGGAACGCGCTTGAGGCGACGTTCCAGACTGAGAAAACTTGAGAAGGCAACTTTGCGATTGAAGCCAAAGGGCACGCACTGAGGCTTGAATGGGGGCCCTACAGATAAACGCCCCGCATCGTCTCGAGTGTGTGAGGCCACGAACTGGTTTCCCCACAGCTGATCATCTGGAGTCTTCTGAGAAGGACGCGAAACCTCCTCAGTTTCCCAGAACATGCGAAGAGAACGATCCAAACGATGGAACTGAACATGCGAAAAGGGAGCATGGGGTTTGAGACTCGAGTCCTGATCCCGGAATCGAACCCAAGATCACCCATCCGAACAGGGTGTTGAGAGCGGAGGGTTGGCCTCCGATGACTACATCGCTGGTCCTACTAAGAATATTCCGGATAGGAGATCCCCCTCCTATCAGGAAGTCGTTTTTGCTGGAAAGATGAAACCTATCGTCGGGCCAACGAGAGCCCACGATAGCGTTCGAACACCTCGATAGGGACGGAGGTAGTAGGAAGGCGATCTGAAATGGCAGAAAAGAACGAGTGCCTGAACGCGGAGATGATGGTTTGAATTCAACCGAGAAGCAAGGGTCAAGAGCACATGCCATGAACCTTGGTAACCCCCTTGCCCTATGCCAGACATTTGAATAGGGCTAGGTTTTACCTTCAGTCCGAGACCTTGAACGACAGAAAGAGTTATAGCTGAGACTTGAGACCCAGAATCTATGACGGCACGAATAGGGTGATGTTGTCCCGCAGCATCCCGAATTAAAGCTCTCACGGTACCCAACAGGGCGACACGCTGAGTGGACGGGGTTGCCTCCATACGACAGGAAAAAGTACGAGCTGCGATCGTGCCTGTAGGCTGAGTAGAGCTGTTATCAAGATGGTTGATAGTCGGCGTGGTGCTTTCCCTCGGATGCAACAACGAAATGATGCTGAGTGCTGTGACACGTCCCGCATGAACGTTCGGATTGACATTCGGATGTGAATGAAGTCCCAAGCAATTGAAAACAGCGACGTAATCGCTGAGAGTAGCGTACTTGTCGGGCAGCGATTGCTTGAGAAACGTTTGACACTTATACAAGGTGTGAGAAAATCTGGCATAATGGGCAAGGGTGATGGACGGCTTTGAGCTTGCCGGCTTTACGAGCCTGAAGCAGGCTTATGTTCACTGAGGGCATGTGGCTGGGGGTTTGCAACGAGCAATGGGGTTGACTTTCTCGATGACTGCGCCCTAGGGCTGCGCCTTAACTGGGGTCGAACCCGGTTGATCCAGACAGCACAACTCAAAACGTCCTTGAAGCTTCGTCCAAGAACGTGATAAGCTGCTGATAAGTCGGGGGTACAGAACGCAGAATGCTTGGCCTCAAAGTTTTTTCGGGTTTTTGCGTCTAAGTTGACAAAGTAAGTGACAGAAGGAGAAAGTCAGCTAAATCAGGAAAACTTCAAAGCCTTGAGAGCGTTCACGGAATTACGATGAACTTGCAAGAACAGCTGTAACTTAGCATGATTTCTTGATTCAATGGAGTGAAATCGAGTACCTGTGAATATACATAGCGGCCCAAAAAGCGCTTGTTCTGATAGCGCGACACTAGCGCGTCGTAGGCAAGAGTATTTGCGCTTTAAATTTTAAACCCATTAATGCAGCCAATGCAGAATCTCGCAAAGAAGAACGCAAAAAAATGGAAGCGTTGTACATTGTTCAATGGACTCGTTTTCATGGACAAAGGGGGCTGAACAAAGCATAGAAGTCTGGCCCCTGAGTCATGTCGCCTGCAAATATTGGCAAATTGAATATTGGGTAGCGTTATTAACTTGAGCAGCAACAGTAGATGGCGGATCACAGGAATAGCATCGGGATACGCGCGGGCTATGGCGAGATACTTATCGCTGTGCCGAGTAGAGAAGGCTCTCAAAGCTGGCTTGTACTGCGTCGACAGGAAGAGGGTTGGGCCCCCTTCCTCGAGCTGAGAATTAGCAAATAATATTTCGCTCTGAACCGCTTCGAAGTCAGTTTCCAACTGGTCAAGCTGTCAAACCGCGATCTGTGACGAGAAGCTTCCTCGTCTTGAAGCGCTTGAAACGCGTCATATGAGCTTGCACTGAGGCAAATATACGCTCTCTTCTAGCTAGAAGCAAGCTACGTTGCCGTTCCTGCTTGGTCATGAATAACCGAAACTAAGACGACAATAAAAGAAAAAAGGGAGTGACTATTGCGAGTGCAAGAAAAAAAAAAAAAAACAATGAACACAAAATGGTTAGATCGAACCCCGGGTAGTCAGGACAAATAACTAGCGAAGTGTATAAAAATACACGCGACAAAAAAGAATGGGAAACAAAATGCTCGCCCTGCGACAATGAAAAAATAAACTAGATAACAAATGCGTATAGTGAGTCATGCACACGCCCGAGTATGACCCAAATTTATGAGAGATTTAATATCGACAAACAACAATGCGAGATAATATTTGAATGGTTTTGAAAGTGGATGTATAATGAAAAAAACGAAAATTTCGGCACGAGTGGACCAAAATGTTGGCACCAAGACGATGATGCCAATAAATACAAGGGAAAAAAATGAAAGAAACAAATCACAATCGAGCTTACCTTGGCTTCGAGACAGTTTGGGTTGTGGAGACGGCGAACTTGCCGTTTGAGCGAGGTGTCGAAGTAGGTGATGAAAGGTTTAAAATGATAGGCGCCTAGTGGGGATGATAGATAGAAGGGGGATCGATAGTGATGAAAGCAGTAAATGATGATACAACAACATACGTAATGCACACGAAAAATCAACTTAATATCACTTGTAAAGCACTGTGAACTGTGTTGTGTGTTAAAAAAAGTGTCACTGAGTGACCACGAAGAATATGTTGGTTTGTTGCACTCGAGGCAACTAATATGCGAATTCACTGTCTAGAACAGACAGCCGTTTCTGAGGTCTGAACGCTATGGCAGTTCGAATGCAATAGAGACGAGCCAACGACCTGTCTAGGTCAGGTTTAAAATCAGAGATAAGATAAGAAAGAGGGGTACGAGGGGAGTGAAAACTAAATACTACGTGAAACAAGAGTGGGCTAATACTGGCGCGAACATAAATAATATTAATTGTATTAGGGCTTATGCACAAGTCCCAACTCCTTTTCGACCTTATAATAATTAATGTAGGCCTACATATACCATTTACCGTCATTGTTCATTTAATACATAATATTTTACATAATATCATAATAAATACGATTTATATTATTACTATAAAGTAAGAAAATGATATGACCTACAAGATTTTAAAGCTGTCTGCAGAATGACATTGTTGACATACAAACCAATAATAAAAATAGGCCATCAGCTATTCAATAGGCCTACTTTTAATAAAATGTATATTTAAAAAAACCGGTAGTCCTAAGTGTATAGTAGAAAAATACATATAGGCCTACTCCTATTGCGTTTACATTGTAAAACGAGTTTAGGGCTATAATTTGCTAGAAGCTCTTTTGATTTTTGGATATCAATAAATTATTGAAATTATTAGTATTGGGCAACATTTTCTTGGCAAAATATCATCGATCTTCATTTTATTATTTTATTGAAGTTTACCTGCCCGTAGGGCAGGAAGGCTAATGCAGGGCAAGTGTGGCCCTCTGTAGCCTGACAGTGATTACAGATTTATCATTCAACATTAGTTTATATACTTGTTTCTGTATTTAATAGTTTAACAGTAAGGTTTGTTTTTTTCGAGCTAATATCATCAAATAATCTCAATTATTTGTTGTAATTTAAAATGCCATTAAATTCCCGTTTTTAATAAAGCCGATCCCCTAAACTTACGAATTTAACTAATAAAATACGCGGACGCTATGACATAATCAACAATGTTTTCGCAAATGATCAGAAATGTAACAAAAATCAAGTTGAAGTCAACTGAATATACATGCGCCCGCCGTAAGCAGCTCGCCTCTATCACCGATCGGTCCGACATATTGCCACAGATATTGCGTTTTAGTGCTGCCATCTATCTTTGCTTGGAAACGCGTATAGCAAAGAGCTCGAAAAAGTTCTATATTTATTCTAGATGGCAGTGCCTTCATAAACGCGGGCCAATCGAAAGACGAGTTGCATGAAATGATTTGATTGTTGCAATTATGTAAACAAACAGATGAGCAAGCTCATATTCGACACCTTGCTTCGACATTGTGTTTGTGTGTATTGTGTGGCAGAACAATGTTGTGCTGGCACAGGGTTGGCTAGGCTTGTCAAACATGTAATGTAAGTATGAATTTTATCTAGTCCTATAGCCTAATGGAACTTTAGACCTACACTGTTGTATTATAAATAATTTTCTACATCTGGGCCTACGCCAGGGATGGTTTCTGATTTGTTTTATGAGATTTATAATGACAATTTTTCTCGTTCACACATGAAGAAAAATTTAAAAATGTCCGCCATTTGTTTACGTATCGCACTTTCCCGCTAACTCTGCTTATACCGTCAACAAGGTGTCAAGTAACTATTGGTTACTTGTTGATTTATTTCCTAGTTTTTTAAGGCTTTTTTTTAAAACCTTTATTTGGAAAGCCTTCCAACAAACTTTTTCAACTTTTTTTTCAAAAGAGATATATTACTATAAACCTTAATGCCCATGTAAATATGAACATTGTAGTCCCACCCGTGACCCGTCTGGTCAGAATCGCGGGCGAGTATTAGATGTTAGTAGTATAGTAGTAGTAAGTATAGTATAGTAGTAGTTTGTAGTAGTAGTATTAGTAGTAGTATAGTAGTAGTGTAGTAGTAGTAGTAGTAGAGAAAAATATAGATAGTAGTAAAGTAGAAAAGGTGAGTAAGTAGAAATTTTAGTAGTATTAGTAGTAGTAGTTTAGTGGGTAGTTTTATAGTAGTAGTAGTAAGTATTAGTAGTAGTTATTTAGTATAGTAGTAGTAGGTTAAAAAAAGGGGTTTAGTAGTAGTGAGGGGTAAAGTAGTAGTAGTAGTAGTAGTAGTAAGTATAGTAGTTTTAGTGGGAGTATAGTAGTAGTATTTATATTAAATAGTAAGTAGTGTGGATATTAGAGTGGGGTGGTAGTAGTAGTAGTAAAATTAGTAGTAGTAGTGTAGTGGGAGTAGTAGTAGTGTAGTAGAAAGTAGTAGTAGTATAGTAAGTGGTAGTAGTAGAAAGTAGTAGTAGTAGAAGTAAGTAGTGTAGTAGTAGTAGTAGTAGTAGAAAGTAGTAGATTTAGTATTTAGTAAAGTAGTAGTAAGTAGATTTTTTTTTTTTTTTTTTTTAGAAAATTTTATTTTTTAAAAAAATTACAAAAAACGGGAATTGACAAACCCCACAAAGTTTACGCAGTAGCTTGTCTGGGGGGGAAAATTTGTTTTTAAACCATTTTTAAAAACCCTTTTTTTGTAAATTCTTGACTCTTCGTATTAAAACAAAAAAAAAAAAATTTTTACATTTCATCAAAAAAGTAAAAAACACCAAATAAAATTTTAGAAAATTCAAATCTTCACATAAAAAATACACATTAGGTTCTATATCTCATTTTTAATAACCTTTTCCCTTTATTTGTTTTTTTTATTTCACACCAAATTTTTTTAGTTTTCTTTTGGTCTTCTGGCCCAATTTTTTGAACAAGGACGGGACTAGGGAGCTTTTCTGGTTTTTCTCCGACCTTTATAAATGTCACTAGGTATCAAAATCGAAAATTATTTCTTTTTTTATTTGGGCATGATGGGGATACAGCTTTTTACTCTGATGGGGAAGTAAATTTTTGACCCTAAAAAACATAAAAAATTTTCCCCGTTTTGAAAACTGTTAAAAAACCCCACTAGTTCTTTCTCCAAAAATTTTCCCCCCAAATTTAACCCTTTTTAAAATTTTCCCCCTTTTTTTCGTAAGAAGCCGAGATGTCCCCATGACAATATTTCCCGGATGTTAAAAGATTTTGCCCGTGAAAAATACCCGTAAAAAAAAAACGTAAATACACATATTTGGTTTTTAAGAAAAAGGGGAAAAATGTAAAAAGGGGGGGGGGGTTTACCTTTAAATTTTTGGCCCTTTTTATAAGGTTTTTTCCCATTTAAAAAAATTTCCCTCAATTAAACACTCCTAGATATATGTGTTCGAATGTATTATTAAAACCTTTTGGCACCCCATGGAAGGGAAACGGGCAATCGAAAAATAACCCTTTTTCCCCGGGGGGTTTCTGTTTTAGGCACATAATTTGGGGGGAAAAAAAAATGTTTTTTAATTTTTTTTAAAAACTAGTGAAGGTGAATGAATATGCATTACCTTTGATTTTTTTAATTTTATATTTTTGGGGCCAAATTTTCATGGGAAACCCTCTAAAAAATATTTAAAAAAATCAATTTTGGAGCTTTTGTTTACAATTTCAAATACTCTATTTAAAAGCCCAACAATTACTTTTCGTCAGCATAAAGGGAAAAAAATAACAATCTTTGACCAAATTTTTCCCTGTCATTAACATAAAACAAGATAAAAAAATGGACCTAAAATGGGCCTTTGGGGGACACAGATGAAAATTTTTTTTAAATTTATAAAATAAATGTTGATATTTAAAAGTCAAAACTCTTTTTGGGCAAAAAAATTTCTAAATAATTTCAGTAGTGGCCCCTTTTATTCCAATTTTCCTAAAAAGCATTCCCCAGTCTACTATAAATTTAAAGGTTTTCAAACGTTTTGAAAAGTCTAAAAAATTTTCCCCCACATGGGAAATTTTTAAATGCATTGAAGTAGTAGTTTGTATTTGTATTTGAGTTGTGTAGTAAATAGTAGTAGTGTAGTAGGAAATTTTTTAGTAAAAAAGAGTAGTAGTAGTAGTAAATATTAGTAGTGGATAGTAATAGTAGTTCGTAGTAGTATAGGGAGTAGTAGGGATGTAGTAAGTAGTAGTAGTAGTATGTAGTAGTATTTGAATTATTATGTAGTAGTAAAGGGGTTTTAGGGAGAATTTGTATTAAATGTAAGTAGTAAATAGTGAGTAGTAAGGAGTAGTAGTAGGGGGAGTATAGTAGTAAAATGGGGATAAGTAGTAGTAGTATGTAAGTTATATAAATATAGTTTTAAATAGTAGTAGGGTAGTAGTAAGTTGGAGTGTATATAGTAGTAGATAGTAGTGTAAAGGATTGGTGTAGTAGTAGTTTGTAGGTAAAGTAGTAGTAGTAGTATAGTAGTAGTAGTATAGTTTGTAGTAAAAAAAAAAAAAAAAATCCCCCCCCCCAAAAGAAAAATAAATTAAAAACGTAGTAAGTATTTGTATTTGGGAGTAGTAGTAGTAGGGAAATAGTAGTAGTGTAGTAGTAATATTTGTAGTAGTAGTAGTTTGTATAGTAGGAGTAGTGTAGTAGTAGAAAAAAGTAGTAGTATAATTTTTGAGTGAATTAGTAGTAGTGTATTAGTAGTAAGTAAATAAATGTAGGGATTAATAGGGAGTAGGGAGTATTAAATAGGTTTGTAGTAGTAGTGTAGTAGTAGTAGTAGTAGATAGTAAATAGTTTTAGTGTAGTAGTAGAGTAGTAGTAGTGGGGTAATTTGTAGTAGTAGTAAAATCCAAAGTGGGTTTTGAAAAGGGGTTAAGATTTTTTAAGAAAAATGGGGTAAAACCTTAAAAAGGAAAATTTTTCAGTAAAATTTGTTTCAAGTTTTTTCACCAAGAAGGAAGGTGGGGAAAAAAACCCCAAAACCCCCCTTGTTTTTGGTTTTAAAATCCCCCACGTTGGGGAAGGCGCACCCGGCTTTGGGGTGGGGTAAAAAACATCGAAATAAAGAATTCTTGAGGTATAAAAAAGGTCTTAAAATGGTTCGGGAAGGTTTGGCTGCCGCCCTTAAAGGGCAATAAACTAAAAATATTACTTTTGATACAAAGGTTAAAATTAAAAAATTTTTTTAAAAAAAATGGAAAAAAAATAGTATTAAAATTTTTTCATTTTTCCAAATCAAAAAAAAAATAAATTTTCAAAAAAGTTGGTAAATAAAGCCCCAAAAATTTTTTTTAACAAAATTTTAAAATTTTTTTTTAAAAATTTAAAAATTTTTTTTTCAAGGGCCCCAACCCGGCCAAATTAAAATTTGGGTATTAGTTTTTTTCGTGCTTGTTTCAAAAAGTATAATTTGTAAAATTGGTTTAAAAAAAGGGGATAAAATTTTGACAAAAATTCAAAATTTGGTTTTTAAAAAATTTTAAAATTTTTTTTTATCAATTGACCCCTAAAAAAAATTTTTTGAAAATGAAATTTTCTTATTATTTTCTGGTTTGCTTTGCAAAAAAAATCCAAAATTTTGGTTGGTTTTTTCTTGGTTAAATTTTTAATTAAAAAAAAATTCGGTAATTAAAATTTTTAAATTTCAAAAAAAATTTCCCCTTTTAAATTTTTTATTTTAAAACAACCTTAAATTGGGTAAACCCAAATGAAGTTGTCATAACTTTTTGTGCTGCTAATGTAAAATCAAATTGGTTGTGAAAAATTGTGCTCAAGTGGCAAAAATAAATATATTTATTTCATTTATTTAATTTGAGTTTCGTTTTAACAGACAGATGTAGGGAAAACAAGTCATGAACATAATAAGGCAACTAGGCTAAACTATTACAAAAACATTCCTAATACATAATACACAATAACAAATACAAAACATAAACACATACAACACACATAATACATATACATAGTTTCATAGCTTCATGATATCCCTGAGGTGCAAAATCCATTTAAATTTAAATACAAGCTTGGCTACTGGTTAAAATATACATGTTTGAACTGTGTTCCTGTACATAATCATCAACTTGATAATATGCTTTCCAATTGGGAATTTTTTTAAGTGAGCTTTTAATTTTTACTATGTTCTCCCCATTTTTTTATGTTGCTTGGTAGCAATTCATTAAATGTTCCAGCTATTACGGGTGTTTTTAAATACCCTACCCAGATTATGCCTAGCTTATGTACATTATCCCTACTCCTGGTACTATGACTATTGAATTGTCACATTGTCTTTATACTTTTGCTAATTTTAACGACTGAAAACATGATATATATAAAGCTTGGAAACGTAAGTATTTTAAGGTCTTTAAAATGTTCTTTAAAAATGATTCCAAGTAATTATGCCGACTATTATTCGGATGGCTCTTTTCTGTGTATAAAATTATATCGTATTAGCCTACTTGAGTTGCCCATACCAATCCCAGCATAGCTCATGTGTGAATTAAAAAGTGCATAATACACATGATTTTACCAGATCCAATATTATCAAGTGTTTAAACTTTTTCATTATGTATAAAATCAGAACTGAGTTGTTAGAAAGTTGCTCTACGTGTACATTCCATGACAGGTCATCATCTACTTGTACACCTAGCAATTTAAATGTGTCTACCTGTTCCAGATTTTTATTACCATCACTTCCTAAAATGACATTTATCGCTTCAGTCTGTTTATTCTTATTGTTAAAAATCATAAATTTTGTTTTTTTGCTCATTTATAACTAATGACAAACACTGAAACCCTTGCATAATTTCATTCACAGTAACAAAAGTAGTTCTCTCTAATAATGATGTAATACTGTTAGCTATTAATAGAGTTGCATCATCCGCATACATTATTAATTTCCCAAAGTATAAATATGCACATGAAATTCGTTATTTTACGAAAATCATTAACTTGGCTCAGCCAAAATGAAGTTGTCGTAACTTTTTTGTGTTGCTTGTGCAAAAATCGCGATTGGTTGTGCAAAATTGTGCAAAAAGTGTGCATAATTCACAGCTTATCAAAAGTCAAAATTTCATTGTTGGTTGAGCCAAGTTAATGGACCCGGTAAAATCACTTGTTTCTGATGAAAATCGCACTTTTAAGATTTTTTTTTAAAAGGGCGTGTGAATTTATAATTGTTTCTTCCTCGTGCTATATACCGAGCAAAAACTACTCCGGCGTTTAAGAAACTTTCATAGAGTCTTATTATTATTTATTATTAGATCTTTATTCACAACAGGATCGAGATCCCACAAGTGCAATATAATATATTGAAGATACTCACATAAAGTCACAAAAAACATATAGAGATAAATAAAAACATGCTATCATAACACATAGAGAATATTCTATGCATCAGCAGATAAGAATAGAGTTATACATATACCAAGAAAAAATTAAGCTAAAAGTATAATTTAAATTACAAGAACACATTAACAATGAGAAGAAAAAGAAGAAAAAAAAAAACATGGATTATCTTTAACTTTTAGAAGGAGGGTCATTTTAAAGGTTACATACATACCTTTGAAAGCAATCAAAGTCATATTGTGGATATCAACTCCCTGGTCTACAACAGTGTTATATGTATACTGTAAACGGTTAATACAAGAAAATTTGTGAACATTTATTCGGCTTCGAGGAACCATAAAAACATCATGACTACGGGTGAACTTGCCTGGTACCGGAAGTTGAATCAAGTAATAGATTAGAGTCATAATAGTTGTGAAGAATTTTTTACAGAAAAATGAGATCGGTATATTGTCTCCTGGTTTTAAGGCTAGGCAACTTATGTCCATGCAAAACTTGTAGTAATCAGATCTATGGTAGGCAATATTAGATTTCAAACACATTAATTTCATCAATCTACGCTGCACTGATTCCACGCGATCGGAATTGGTTACGTGAGAGAAGTTTGGATTCCAAATAACAGTCGCGTAGTCCACTTGGGGCCTGACAAGCGAGACAAACATTCGTCTTAGGGTCGATGGTTTAAACTCTCTCATGCAGTTGCGTTTGATGAAACCAAGCAGTTTGAATGCTTTAGGCACAATATGATTGACGTGACTGTTGAAAGACAAATTACTGGAAATGATCACACCAAGATCCTTAATTTCTTTACACGTTCGAGGTTTAAGTCGTTGAGTTTATATACATGGCATATAAAGTTCTTTTTGTTTGTGAAAGTAATCACATTGCACTTAGATACATTTAAATCAAGCCTCCAGATCTTACACCAATCAGATAACGATGAAATGTCTTGTTGTAGAAGGTCACAATCAGAGTTTTTTAATATTGGCCTGAACAATTTTAAATCGTCGGCGTACATGATGGACTTCGAATACTTCAAACAAGATGGAATATCATTGACGTACAGCACAAATAGCAACGGGCCAAGAATTGACCCTTGAGGTACGCCAGAAGTCACATGTACGGATGACGATTTTACAGAATTTATTGTCACAGATTGAGATCGGTTAGATAAATAACTAGTTAAAAATGAATGCAAGCTGCCACATATGCCATAGCCTGCCTTAAAAATGACTGAATGAATGAAGTAAGCAGGACTGTGGTACGGCGAAATACGCTCATCCATCAACGCGACAAAAAGACCTTCGCAATTTTAGAACAGCAATTCAATTAATTGCCAATAGAAAGATACGAGATAAGATATTCAGGCGTATGTCCAAGTTGTTGTAATAGTGTGATCAAGGTGTATTCTAAAACACAACTATAGTGCACAATGTGATACCAGCATAAAAATTTACAATAATGTTAATATTGTTGTTAAATGTAAATTTAAAAATAGCTGGCTCCACGACGGGGTCTTATTATTAAACTATTAATTAATTCGGCTTGGCGCAAACTTAAGCTACATTCGTAAGGACAAAGGTCCGGGGTTCAATTCCCGGTCGGGACATAGCTTTTCGAAGATTGTTGTTCTTCTTAGATCAGGCTCACGCTGAAAGTCGGTGATTACACAATATTACACCAATATCGGACCAAAGATAATTATTGGATGAGCGTGGCGAGCGTAGCGAGCGAAGCGAAGATTCCATTTCACTACACTGAAGAAAAAAATCCGGAATGTTTTTTTTCTTTTTTTCTTTTTTTTTTCTTCTTTTTTTTCGTATTTTTGTCTGTTTATTAACACGATTCCGGCTAAACCGATACTCCGATTGCGATGAAATTTTATGGAGGTCTTCGAAATCTATGAACTTAGGACTGCCACGTTTTTGAGCACAATCGGAAAATTATTTCTCCTGATATCGCAATTTTACGATTTTTTTCGATTATTTAAAAATTTATTCGACTAACAACACCTACATGCTTTGTCCGATTGTAATGATTTTTTCACAGAACCTTAATTTCGTGAATTTATATATTCATGTGAAATTTGAGCGTTATCAAAAAACTATTTTTTTACCAAAAATCGCAATTTACGATTTTTTCCTTTTTTAAAATTACGATTAATTTAGAAAATTTAAAATTTGAGTTAATTTTGTATATAATTTAATGAAATAAAAAAAAACAGCTCAATAATAATTTTTCCACAAAACAACAGAAAATCCGCATAACACATGGCAGCTCAATGCACCAATTACGCTCATCCAACAACGCGCCTGAAAAAGCGTTTGCAAAGCTTCCTAGTAATTGATAATTGGATAAGCGTAGCGAGCGTAGCGAAGATTTCATTCTACTACACTAGAGAAAAAAATCCGGAATGTTTTTTTTTCTTCTTCTATTTTGGTATTTTTGAGTGTCTGTTAACACGATTCCGGCGAAACCGACACTCCAATTGCGATGAAATTTTCTGGAGGTCTTCGAAATTACTGAACTTAGAACTGCACGGTTCGAAAAATCGATCAAAAAATTATTTCTTATGAAAATCGCAATTTTACGATTTTTTTTATTTTTAAAAAATTTCTTCGACTTATAACACCTACATGCTTTATCCGATTGTAATGATTTTTTCACAGAACCTAATTTAACGAATTAATATATTCGTGTGAAATTTGAGCGCAATCGAAAAATTATTTTTCGTGATAATAGCAATTTAACGATTTTTTTTCGATTTTTTAAATTTCTTCGACTTATACCTACATGCTTTGCCCGATTGTAATGATTTTTTTACAGAATATTTATTTTATGAATTAATATATTCGTGTGAAATTTGAACGTAATCCAAAAATTAATTTCTCATAAAAACCTCTATTTTACGCTTTTTTTGTTTTTAAAAAATTACGTTTATCCAACAACGCTCCTGGAAAAGCGTTTGCGAAGCTTCTTAGTAGCATTGAATATTTATTTATGTTGTTTTTTGGTAAATTTGAGTGTGACATATAGTCGTTCCGATAGACCCCCAAATTTACGAGAATTGTCTCAATCGGAGTGGCAAAGGTTCACATATACCGTTCTATTCCCAACACCCACAGCTTTCATTTTAAGCTTGATTAACTCAACATTTCGTTCGCCTTTATAGCGTCGCGACGCTATGAACACGACCGACGCTCAATTTTTTCGTCCGCACAGTGACAACTTAAATATGAAATTTCTTTGTTATAAATGCACTTACAGACATCATCTTTATGTCAATGTTTTCACCATTAATCACGTTTTAATATAGTGTACTTGTTATTTGTCCAAATACATAAATACAGTCTGTTTCTTGATCAAAAAGACCTCAAGATACGTTTTTTTAAGAATATGCACTGCCTTCGTTTGATGGCAAAGGTAGAGTTTTTTTTCAAAAATAGTTTCAAAAATATTTGAGTATAACATAGCCTAAAGATTCAGTTTATTTAATTTACATGAATTCACTGGGCCTTTATAACCTTTTAATCTAGTCTTCTTTAAAATTGACTAAAATTGTTATGAATAACACACTATACAGCCCTAGATTAGGCCTAATATCAGTACCGGTAAGCCATTTTCCCATGCAAAATAGCATGCAGCGCTCAAGAAGAAATTCATTTAATGCTTTAAGCATTATATCAGCATAAAATAAATTTATGATGTCAATAAATAAAAAAGGAAACTTAAAAAACAATTAAAACACTAATATTGCAAAATTGCTGGTTTTTCATACATTTTCAGTGAAACAACCCCTTAAACAATTACGCTCATCCATCAACGCGCCTGAAAAAAGCGTTTGCGAAGCTTCCTAAGTAAAAACACAATGCTGATAAAGACTTTGGTAGAAGGAGGGAATTTCGTTATTTATCTAGTCGGCCGTGTTCGTATGAGGGCCGGTGACGTAGGCAACCGTTTCAAAATAAATGTGCGGGCAATTTTAAAGGTCAAACTTTGACCCTCAATAGATATTGAACGAATAACTTTAAAAACCTTAAATTAACGTTTATATAATTTATAAAAGAATATCTATATATTGCAGATACTTTTACCTATATCTGGAACTTATGCAAATTCCCTATTATTTGGAATACAATCGAATAACTATAACTAAAACATTATTTTATAAATTTTTCAATAGTCTATGGGTTCGCGGGGGGGGGGGGGGAATACTCCGCCATCTTCTGAATTTCAGGATTATGACAAGAACTACCACCTTGTCCCTGGGTTCTAAGTTTACAAGTTCGGTGCTTTTGGCATTACTCTTCCTGCAGTTCAGATATGTGTTACCACGTGCTCCTATCAATGTTAACACCAGCCTGGCAAGTTGTCCTAGCCCTCCAATAATGCCTGGCAAGTTGTCCTAGCCCTTCATTTATGCCTGGCAAGTTGTCCTAGCCTCTCAGTGACGTCACACTCTAGCCTGGCAAGTTGTCCTAGCCCCACCGTGACCTCATACACTTGCCTGGCAAATTGTCCTAGCACCTCAAAATAGACCCTGGCAAATTGTCCGCCTGGCAAATCGTCCGTGATTCGATGAAAAGTCGTGATTGCTTTAAAATTAAATTTTATTCTAATTTTTATCGTTGTAAAAAATGCAGTGTAAACGTTAAAAAATTTTAAGTGGTGCAAAATGTTTCTTAGGAATAGAAATCCCCTTTCTGGTTTGTTAAATGCTTTGTTCAGTCAAACAAAATCAGTCAATAATATCATAAAATAGGTGCGGTTTAAATCTTATTTCTACAAAAAGGTGTATACATGGCAGTGAATCTCGAACCGTGGGTCGCCAAGTCAGTGCAAGAGTCACATCGACGTATTGATTTTCAAAAATTCTAAGTGATAATTTTGAAACTATGCCAAACAATGCAAAAAGTTTTACTTCAAATACACGTTATCCTTTTGTTTCCTAGCTGCTTGCATTAAAAATTGTTTCTAATATATTTGAAGTATTTTTTAATATTAATACTTTAACATGCCATTTAAAAAGTGAATGCCGAATGCAAGAACAACATGAAACAGGCTGTTGTATATTGAAATTTTTAAAAGATTCACCACATTTATTTATTTATTTATTCTAATTTGATTATTTATTTAGGGACTCTTCAAGCATTGCACTGCAAGGGTTTGGTTAAACAATGTTCCAAATAATAAATACCGTTACTAATGACAGCTTATGACTGAACATAGAGGAACATTATGTTTGCACATTTCTGCAATATAAAACATTTCATGCAATATAACACAATAATCAGATTCACACTTATAAGTGCAATACATCTTTAGTGCATCAGCATCAGACAACAGATTCATAGATTGTGCAATTATAAAATATATACTATAGCTATATTTAAGAAATAGATTACTAAAAACATGCAATTCAATCGAACAATGTATCAATATATTGAGTGTTTATTCTAAAAAAACAAGCATTCTAAGATCAAATAAAGGAATGACTAAACTTGATAAAATTAAAGGGTTACAAGATCATTTAGACCTACAGTCGGCCAAACGAAACAAAATTTGTTGATTAAATTTATTTATATTATTATACTTATGACGCAAAATATCGCATACAATTATGTTAATACCTTATATTAATTAAATAATAATATCTCACTATGTACAAATAAAGCAGAAATATGAAAATAATTACTCAATTAATAAGAAGCATAGCAGACAAGGTGATGTTTCAAACAAAATTTCGTAAACAAACTTACCAAATATTTACTTCGTTTATCAATTCAAAGGAATTACATTTTAATTTTATATTGTATATTTGTGCACAGTTTCATGACACAATTTTCTAAATGACAATTAAGATTGGAGTGCAGCAGCAGTTTGAAACCGATTTACAAACTTCACCAAAACGCAAATTTTCATTAATTTCAGGATCAAAAAGCTTTAAAAAAATCGTGTTTAATCACAAGTACAAGTTAATAATTTTTAAGGTATAATTTAGGTGTATTATTATGCTCTTATCACGTTGAAAATCTTTTTTTGTGGATGATAGACCTTTTAAGGCGAATCTATCGTCGCAATTCAATTTGTCGGTAATATAAGTTTAAGAAACAAAAGAACAAAACATGTGAACATTTGATATTGTCCAAAATGTTTTCATTTATTTTTGTGTTCCGTAGTGTGCCCAATATAAAGACGATTATATTGATTTTAATGACGGATATTTCGGACATATTCCTGGCCATAATGTTTGGGCTAGAAAGCTAATTTTGGTTTATATGTGTAACACGTACTCTCGTCTAAAAACTAACATACTTTGAGATGTCTTTTCATCAATATCTTGTATGTATGTTTTTTTTTCTTCAGCCGGTATATATATGTACATGTTAGCACTTTTGACAGAAATTAATAAAGTGGCTACACCGGGGATAGATCCCGGACCTTGGCTGTCCGGGCCATGCTCTTACCAACTGAGCTTTGCAGTCACCAATATAATTCTGTCTTATTCTTGGTCTGTTTATATATTTTAACATTGCTACTATGACGCTATTATGTTAGTACTTTAGACCGAAATAAAAAGTAACTGAGAAAGAGTGACATTTCGAATGAAGTCAGGCATAGGCAGTGCAATCTGCTCTGCACACGCTATTAACAATGTATAAACAGATCAAGAAATATATGGAATTATATTGGTGACTGCATAGCTCAGTTGGTAAGAGCATGGCCCGGACAGCCAAGGTCCCGGTTTCGATCCCCAGTGTAGTCACTTTTTTTAATTTCTGTCTTAAGTACTAACACATCAGCGTCATAGTCGCCTACTATAAAACCAATGTTTCACATCATAAATCCTAACTCTAGGGTAAAAAGAGATGGTTTGTTTTTCTCCAGTTCTTTTCATATGTTGTCTAATAGGCAGTGCAATCTGCTCTATACACGTTATTAACCATGTATAACAGACCAATAATTATACAGAATTAAATTGGTTGATGCATAGCTTAGTTGGTAAGAGCATGGCCCGGACAGCCAAGGTCCCGGTTTCAATCCCCAGAGTAGTCACTTTTGTATTTTTTGGCTAAAGTACTAACATAACAGCGTCATAGTTGCCTTCTATAAAACCAAGGTTAAATATGTATATATATTATATTTGTACCGACGGAAGTAAGACTATGCAATATTTCAAAAAGATTTTTTGCGGTATGCTAGTTTCTGTTGTGTTGTGTTACAAATAGAATGAAAAATAAGCTGTCTTACCCAAAAATTATAAACAGGAATTTGTAGGGGGTATACGTATCGTAGGTCGTCTACCGTTGTCTTGATCGTCTACCCACGCATTAAAAAAACTTGTAAAAATACAGCCAAAACTGAAAGACTAAAAATTATATAATTCACCCCTCAATTCAACCAAATAATTAATTTGTTCAATAACCCAATACATTTAAATGTAAACATTATTTTATTGCTCATTTTGCATTGTCCATTATTTTATGCGGTCTTTAATCTCTGACCACTTGTTCAGTTTTATAAAGTCAGATTGTAGTTGATTAAACAAAAAGGCACCAAATATTTTATCACATTGTTCTCCATACATGTTTATGTTGAAGTTGGGCATTAAATATCAAAATTAAATTCTTTTAATCTGTTGATGATGTAAAACTGCTTTAGTTTCTTTGAAAAAGTAATATGCCAATATAAAAAAAACATAAAGATGTAGTTAAATAACTTAAATTTCTTACTATTATATAAATATTTATCATAAATGCCAGTCTACTTTACCTAAAGCATCACTCACTTTCCTATCATTTTTCAATTTTAGTATTGTTTCCACTTTTGGAAAAAAAAACATTTGGCTCGATTCCTATCATTACCAACGATGGTCAGGTATTTTAGTGTAACAAATTGCCGTGATTATATCAAGTTTCCTATTATTCACTCTGACACAACAGTGGTCGATACAGGTTTTCGTCAACACTCCTAATCTACTCTCTTCCCTAGTTGCGCCGTGCATATACTAAACCATCCCATAGCTACTCATTGTATTTCGATATTTTTCTACATTCACATTTGAATCGTGAATTAGTAGTAGAAGTAGGAGTAGTATTAGTAGGTTGGCTTCCGTTTTTGTAGCTTAATTATAAAGGTTGTTTTTATGTTTGTGTTTTATTAAGTGTGGATTTGTTTATAGATACTGTGGGACATCCCACCCCCCTATCCGATGTCCCAACGCATTAGATTAGCAGTCTCCTATACCTCCGCACAGGCGCGAGCGTAGCAAATTGAAGACTCAACCGGCCCATTTCAAGATGGCGATTTGGTGTTTTAATTTATGCTTTTTTAATGCAATAAAGTATTTTACTGGATTGTTTGATATGGTTTTAGCTTGTGCAGCATGGTATTAAACAAAAGAAACAATACGAAGTGATTGCATAAGGGAATTTAGTAATCATTTGGTGTTAAAGGCTAGTATGCTTACCTGTCAACCTGGCGGCAATCTTGAGAACTATTTGGCCACAAATCGCTCCCATTTGATTAACATGTAAACTGTCATTTTAAGATGGCTTCTAATTGTACCGGAAGTGGACCACCGACTGCTGGTCTAGTCCCAACGTCATTGTATCTATCTACCACTGGCTAAAATCAATTTACATTAATTACAATACAAGTTTGCAATGAACTGGGTTTCGGGCGTAAGCCCCAGGCGACGTAGGCAATTTTTGCACAAGTTGAACTCAAGTTATTAAAGCCCCCTGCGCAATCATTTGATTTTGCTTACTACCATTCAAGAAATGTTGTAATTTTTCGGATCGATATTTCTGGGACGCTCTGTAGCGTACACGTGTCTCTGCCTGCAGCGCGCATCCTAGCCCCAGACAACAAAGGAGCTGCGCGCGCATCGTGACGCTAGTCAGGTCATGCACGCAGCCAGCAGCGGGCCTGCAGTGTTGCCAGACGTGCCATAATTATCGTTTTATGCCATAATCTAGGGTGTCATTCGATAATCGATAGTGCATGTGCCATAGTGACTAAATATGCCATAGTTTTAGATGTAGTGCCATAATTAGGGTAATTTGTGCCATTTTTTATACAAGTCTATAAAAAATCAAATTTCTCAAGTTATTATTCATATATATTTGAATTTATTCGTTGTTTTGTTGAATTCAGACAGTCAATTTGTGTGTTATCTCTTTAACCTAGTTTGAAAGACGCGCTGACGGTGATTAACATTTGGTAACACTGCGTCATGTGAGTCGATCGATCGATCAGCATCATGTGAGTCGATCGATCGAGTATTCTCACCCTCGCGCCGCGCCGCTGCCATGTTCATCTGACAGTCAATTCACGATTTTCACTTCTGTTCATATCATGTTATAGCTTGTATTTGCACTTATGTACACGCATATTTGTAGTCTTTTAATTTTCAGCTTGGCCAAAATCAACGAATTCCAAAGCTTCATGGGGCTGGACACTATCATTTTTTGAATGCTT
>JAMZAV010003484.1:0-69482 GCA_024449915.1 Sweltsa coloradensis
GTTGGGGGTGTAGGCTTAGGCTACCGCTAGTGTAATCATTTTTGAGCCAGTACTTATTTAACCATCGAGTGACCAAGGCCACGTGGACTGAAACGTTTTGACAATTGTGTTTGTGTATATGTATTCATGTTGACTCGTCACGCAGCTATATACAATTTTCAGATAAGCTGTTGGAATCATTTTTATTTCCTCACTCATTCACTAACCCAGCTGATAAGCCACTCCCACTCTATATTAGTATATTCATCAATGCCTATGTAAGTTAGTAGAAATTTTAACTGTGCATTGTTTTGTGGTCTATGCGTACCTTTTGGGTATCGCCAACAGTGGGCCATTAAAAAAAGTAATTATTTGAGTAAGTTGTAAAAGTTTTGGTACCTAATACTACTATATTAGAAATATCATGTTTGGGGCAATGAATATACCTTAAGTTGTAGGGGTGCAATCGTAATATTAGTAGGTCCTACATCATCGATTGATTGTCAAAATTAGCTTGTTTAAAATTCATTAAGTGATTGCTTAGTGTATGTAAATCTCCCTTTCAAAAGATCTGATAAAATAAAATAAGTTCCAGGCATAAAGATTTGAGTTATACGTACACCACTCTTTGGTTGACAACGATTTTTGTTGCTGTTGTTTTGTTAATTAAAGGGGTATTTAACCGCTAAACTCAAAAAATATATTTCATTCAGGCTAACTAGTAATGAATTTAGCAATTTCCAGAAAAATTATTGGGGCCACCATGACCTCCCAAAAAATTGTCAAACATGACATTTTTCGAGCTAGGTCCCATCGGCAAAAATCTCCCATAAGAAATAACATGGGGACGATCTTTATGCCCCGTGACCTTGGAGGATTTTGATCCAAAAAAATATTGGCCATTAATGACTACTGGACAGCCTTTTCTGTAAATTCTCTTTCTTTTGTTTTGTAATTTGGGCAAGTAGTTTGGTCAAAATATGCTGATTACCAAGATGGGGTGTGATTTTGGAATGCATATTTTTGCGTGTTTGAGGGTATATTTGGGCACAGTTTCAAGACACGATGGTTCAAAGGGGCATTTTAGATTGGTACTATGCTCTAGTATCTATGTGGACCAAAAAAAGCAGGTTAAAGCCGATATAGGAAATTTTCCAAAACACCAATTTTTGCCAATTTCTGGATCAAAAAAATTGAAAAATTCGTGTTAAATCACAGTTACAAGATATAATTTTTTAAATGGCCATTTAAGTGTAGTATTGGGAACCTAAGTGGGCGTTGTCTGGTTCTCTCCGGTCAGCGTGGTATAGGCGATTAACCCGTGCTAAATGTTTCGTAAGCGATAGCGCGAGAACCCAACCACGGACCGGAATTATATTCATACTGTAAGAAACTATAATCTTTCCTCTTTGCGTGGATATACATAACTCTGCTCTATCACAAATATTAATGACATTTGTTTTGAGTCAAAGTGAACTCTACATTTACACTGTTGCCAAACCTTCCAAACTGCTCATGAAAAAGCACGTAAAAACATTTTGTCCGTGGCATCAGCATAACATTTGGTATCCGACTTGCTTTGTGGCTACTGTGAGGTCACTGGGTTGTACTAGATTATACATTACTAATAAAAATATCCTTTAATGTGCCAACAAAATTTTGAATGAAAAGTACATTTAGCAACCATGGACAGGCGCGTGGTATGCAAGGATGCCACAGCTGCACACAACGTGGCTGCGTCTCGCTTAGGTTGCCGCTCAGTCAGAGTACATTTGCGACAGCGCGCAAACATGGGTCCATTAAACTCATAATAGTTTGAATTTAGGAAGCGTCATCGAGCAAAGTAGAATGCCATCATCTTCTCCACAAAATTATGCATCTTGTGATGTTATTGGTTTAGATTTCTTTTGCGCGAGTCAAAAGATACGGCGAGTTACATTTTCGTACCATGCTAATTCTTATGGGCGCTGAGACCAGAGAGAACCAATTTCCTTCCCGCCTTCAAAACTTAGGTTCCCTATTGTGCTATAGATCACGTGGTAAAAAATAATTTTTGGGGTTTTTAGCCCCTTTAATGCACTACGGCTATTTGAGGCGACGAAGGACGATTTGATTACAAAAAACATGCCTTATGCAATGTGGGATTCATACCCACGTCTTCGTAGAGCCATACGCTTCGGACCAGCGCCCTAATTGTATGTGCCACAAGTTCGGCACACTGACACTGTAAAGAGAATGCTCCCATCCCTTCCACAAATTGTCAACACACATGAAGACAAAAAGCGCCTCGGCGCGTGATTTATTGCCCACTTCAATTGCAGAATAAAGGTTGTCACATTGTGCCAATTTCCCATATTTTGTATTCCAATTACCGCATTCACACTAAATGATTCTTATTTGTTGAATTAATAGAATTATCTATTCTATAGTACCTGTTGAATGACAGTCAGAACCTGAATCCAAAATAAGATGATAATATATTCATTTAAAAAAATTATCAATCAACATGTTTTTGTAAGTTCTGGAACAATGAAGCAACTAATAATTGTACAATAAACAAAATTAATAATGTATCACACTGAAAATCAATTCAGTAGAACCCTGTTATTTGAGCTATCACGTTTTAGTATTGCCTGTTAATACTATAGTACATGTTGAATGACAGTCCGAACCTGAATCCAAAATAAGATGATATATTCAACATTTTTTTTCGTCGACTTCACCGTCGACTTCACTCGTCGCCTTCACCGTCGACTTTACCGTCGCCTTCACTGTTGATTTCACCGTCGCCTTCACTGTCGACTTTACCTTCGCCTTCACCGTCGACTTTACCGTTGATTTCACCGTCGCCTTCACTGTCGCCTTCACCGTCGACTTCACTGTCGCCTTTACCTTTGTCGGTACCTTCGTCTACCAGCACTGTCCAAGAGCCATCAGCAAAAGAATTTCCGCATTCACTTCTCATCACCTCTTGTAACTTCATCAACTTCAGTGCCTGTGCATAAGCTGTGCAGCGATCCACTGGACATCTCTGACGACCTCAATCGCCTGCTTACACCTCGTATAGTACATTTAGCTTATATTAAATGATTCACACTCCTCACTCATCGATCCCATATCTTGGGAGTCCTAGCTTGATCTTACAAAGAAACTTTGGTGCTTTAAGCCTACCACCAACCAACACTTTGCCCTCTTCCTACTCAATGAAGCGAAGCCTTCATGGGGTCCGGAATGTTAGATCGGAGCATCTTCAAATAATGTGATTTAACCTCTTTGTCAACCCTTGAAAATCCCACTCGCACGCTCGCATTTTGCGAGTGACAATTTGGCTCTTGCGAGTAACTTTTATGGACGTGCTTCAAAATATTGTTTTTTGCGAGAATTTGAATCGAGCGCCGATTCATGCCGCCGACTTGTGGCAGTGTGCTGAGTATGCCCCCCCACCCCCTCCTGCCTAACCACTTGTGCGATCTTCCAGAGATTATACCGCGTAAATAATTACCACAACATCACTTATGTTTTCAATCTGCTAGAAGTCAAAACTTAAAAGCTATCACCCATGGTGATAAATCTTTCCTTATCTTGTTTACTCTCGTTCGGGCTCCAGTCCCCCCCTTCCCGCGCCCCGAGCCAACGCATTGTGAGTCGTGACCTTGACTTGACTGTGACACGTTATAAAGCAGATGCAACCGAACAGTGAGTGTTATCTGAGTGATTATGAAATACTACTTCATCGGCACGTCATTGTTTATAGAACAGCATTACGTCTGAGATATTACGATAATTGATGAGCGCATTTCTTCACAGTTCATTAGACACCCCACACGATTTTTTTGTTTTACTACCCGGGTTACCCGCGGGTAATGTGGACGGGTACCCGGGTCGTAAAAAAGTCGGGTTTCGTCATCCCTAGTAAACAGCCAGACACATTATTGTAAGACGCGATCGCAAACATAAGTCATTGGGCATTTTGTTGATGCGGCGCATATGATTTGTACCATCAGTGTTCTTATCTTATCTTATCTGCAAGTGGTTTACGAGTTTTCACGGTATAAATACTGAAGTTTTTCAGTACTGAATTAAGCCCGCTATGTTATCCTAAAACGCACCAAACGCTCTTTAATAAAACCTGACCTCAAAATTTTTCGCTGCCCCCCAAACCCCCCTTGCCTTCCCGCTAGGAGCGAGTACTAAAAGACGGGTGCGAGTTGATTTGTTACACAATTTTCAAGGGTTGCTCTTTGTTATTCTTTGTTTTGGTTACGGGTTCTTTTGTTCTTGTTTTATCATCTTTATTATCAAATCACCTTTCTTTCAATGTCTTCTTATCACCTATGTTATTATCACCTATATCTTCACCTATTTATTTCTCTATCACCTATGTCTGCGCATCACCTACTTAAATAAAAGCTTATTTGATTTCACCTTTGCTTTCTTCACCTGATTAACACACGTAATATTCAATCTGGACCGGCATCTCCACCACACCCCCTACATTTTGCACACTAAAAAGGTTTAATTTCGCGAGTTAATTCGCGTTTTGACCAGTTTGATACAATTTTGTTAATTAACGCGAAATTCGCATTTTCAATATGTGTTCTTTCCATCTCTAAATGATGTAATTCGTCGACAATATTACCGTATAGTACCGAATATAGGCAGACCTTTTTTTTCATTATTTTAGGTCTCAAAATCCCTCCTCGGCCTATATGCGAGCATCGGAATTTTGACGTGCTAATTTCAATCACCAAGTTACAGTGCCATGTGACAAGGAAATATACATATAGTTCACTGCTTCTGTCTGGTGCTGCGCCAACAATACGGCAGGCACAGAGGACGCGACGCTATCTCCAGGCCTACTGATGAGTGAAATATGACGAGGAACAGATAACTGGGCGATATGAACCGGTCTGCTTGGAGATTGCGTCATAGCGCTACGTCATCACGAGCTCCGCGTCAACAGGCCGCGCGGGAAAAACGACCTTGGCACTGGCTCCGCGGAAACAGACCGCAGGAATAACGGCGCATAAAATAAAAATATTTCATTAAAAATTCCTTTTTTTAAATTTTGATGATTAAAGTTAGGGGGTCGGCCTATATTCGGTACTATACGGTACATTTTAGGCAATAAAAAGGGAATTTAAAAAAAAGCAAATTTTGTTTTCACCATTTTTCATTAGAGCCTACCTACTAATAGAGTAGGTGGGAACTGAGGAAACCGTGCAAGTGGCTGAAACATATGGAGCTAAGCTATTACATTCTCATAACCTCAAAATATAATTATTGTAATTAGGGATGTGCGGGTAGTGGTTTTTGAACTCGGGTCGGGCTCGGGTCGGGTAATTGAAAGTACCCTCGGGCTCGGGTAATTGAAGTACCCTCGGGTCGGCTCGGGTAGTGAAATTTTTTTATTTGTGAATTCATTTAAAAAAAAAATCCTACAAAACAGTTTTGCATTGGTTGCAGGTAGCCACTCTGGGCTGTATTGACACGAAGAACATCCAAATCGGCGTCTTATGAACTTTTGCTTGAGTATGCCTAGGCCTAGGTCTAGTCCAGTGAAACCCCGCTATTATCGTTTTCCTGCATCAATCGTTCGTTATTCTCGGAAATAATATCGTAACGATCGTTTTCTAATATTTCCGATACGAAAACCCCAAGAAAAACCGATGCGATCGCGTATTTTTCTCTTCCGGCCGACGAAATCATCATCATGCGTTTGTACCAGCCATGCATCTGACGAAATCGCGCGTTTGCACCAGCCTTTCGGTCTGACTCCGCCCAACGCTCTGCTGCGCGCAACGATGCGCACTAGATCGAACTTCTAGATGAATTGCAACTTTGTTCTAGGCCTGCCGCCTAGGCATTAGACGATGTTTATTAGCGTTGTTTCTTTTTCACCATTCGCCTACGTACGTAATATTCAACTTGCTTTATGCCGTTATTAGCGTTGAATAACCAGAAGACGAGTAATGACGGTCAGTAGGGCCTATTACTTTAGCGGGGACAGCGACGGAAGAGCCAAGGACACAGCATCATAGCATAGCCGCGCCCACGTCGTAGCGATTGGTCCGCTCCGACGTCAGCTGTTCGTTTGGCGTCTGAGCGGGAGGTTTAAAAGGAGCAGATTGGCGCGTTTCTTTATTACTTCTACCCGACCCGACTTTTTCGGGTAGGAATTGACGGCCTGACCCGAGGTCGGGTAATTTTACCTCCCCGAAAATTACCCGTTTTTCGGGTACCCGCACATCCCTAATTGTAATGGGTCACAGGTCTATATGGGTTGTCTACAATCGTGTAAGTAATGGAACTAAAATCTAGCCTGCACTTTCATTTTATTCATCAAAAATCGAAAATACAGAAATCAAAGTAGCAACATTTATTCTCCCTGTGCAAGTTCAACTTGAACTTTCCTCCAGGCTTCAAGGGGTCCATGTTCGGGCCTGTACTTGACATTGCAACCATCTTGCGCCAGGCGACCATCATCACGCAGCTGTTCGTACAACGGCCGTTCATACTTGGTGAAGCCCCATTTCTTGGACACGTAGATCTTCTGGCGACCAGGGAACTTGAACTTGGCACGCCGAAGAGCTTCAATGACTGAAGCACGGTGTCGGTCACTTGTACGGACGCTCATGATTGGCTGGCCAATATGGACACGAGCTACGGTACCTTGAGGTTTTCCAAAAGCACCTCTCATTCCAGTTTGAAGCCTGAAATTGGAACAATTTTAAATTTACACACAAATTTTTAGCAGAAGTTTTATGTGGTAATCCCTCTTCCAGCACACACAACATAGGAAACATACATTTTACTGGAATGCATGTGGTGCGCAAATACGTCAAAAATAGCATTGTGATTTGAATTCGTTAGTTATAAATCCACGTCACGAGTATCGTAAACTTTGTCAGATGAGTAAAACACATCGTGTACGAAAAATTTGATATCTAATTACTTTACTTTTGAAATTACGGCATCACCAAAATTGCACCGATATCAATAGGCATACCGAAAAAAATATTGTTGTACATCTCTAAATGTCGCATAATATTCAAAATGACAGAACAAAATAGTAGTGTGTAGGTATTAATTCCAATGGGAGAGAAATGGGTTTTTAAAATAACACAGTATAATTTAATATAAAAAGGAAATGCACGGGACTCTTATGGGTAGGCGTAGGTAGGCTCTTATTAAAGGTAGGTTTCTTCGAACATGCTATTGTTAATTAGTTTGAGAAATATAATACTGTATCGGACCGAATATAGCAAAGACAGCACTTGCGTTATTTCCGCGCTCTTGCATTTGAAATAGCGCCTGAACATAAGCCACCCGCAATACAACTCTCGCGCAACGCCCCGCCCACCCACTCGACGCCAGCTGATCCCGTGAGGCGGGCGGGTTTCGTCATCACGGGCTCCGCGGCAAAAGGCCGCGGGAATATTGCCACGTATCACGGTTCACGGGTTCCGCGGAAAATGACCACCAAAATAACTGTGCGTACATTTAAAAAGTTTTCCTTGGGAATCGATCCCGAATCGATTCTAGGTCACAATGATCGATTTGTAATCCCTTAATCAACCTGGTGAACTGTGGTTGGCCCTACCATGTTAAAAAACTTAGGACTAGGCCCTAACATTGTTCAAAATGTTTTGTTGTAAGAATGAAACTTTAGTCTATTCATTCATTGCATTGTAAATAAACAATGTTTTTTGTACATTTTAATTTTCTTTGATTTTTCTTTTTTCTTGAAATGCTTCTGAAATTTTGGGGGTCGTGTTATATTCGGTCCAATACAGTAATCTAGTAGTTGTGTTTACATCTAGGCTAAGGCCATCTCATGCTATTTTCCCTGATCAAACATAAACAAAGTTCAACACAAAAAAAGTATTTAATTCGACCATGACTAACTACACAACTGGATTGATTACCAACGAAAACGCACGAACCAAATCCGGTTCAAGTTATAGAATCGGGGTCCATGGTTGGACATTTAATATTTTTGCACACTGTGTCACTCCAATTAACTTTTAACAAATTTGTTATTTAAATTTTTAGTTCTTTGTTAATGTTTTTGGCTTAAAAGTTTAATTTATAATTTATAAAATATTTAAACTCTTGATTTGTTTAATTACCAATACAGCTCAAACTCAAAAGTAACTCAATAGGACTAGGCCTACTTTTGAAAGTGTTAACTAAAGATGGCCGCCAATTTTCAAACTTGGAAGTTGGAATTGTTCCAACTATTCAGTAGGGCCTTTCAATTATTAAGTATTTTTTTAATGAAAATTGACTAGAAATCAGTTAAGATTGTTGCTCAAAATGTAGAAAAAGCAAGTTTGATTTAAATCAATGATTTTTATTAAATAAATCATTTGATTTGGTGATAAATATTTGATAGAACACCCTGATTGAGCATTAAAATAAATTTATTATTTAGTATTACTTAAAAGTTAAAAGTGTATCCATTTAGTTCTTGAGGTTCAAAGGGTAGGCCTAAATAAAGAGGGTCACATAGTTTTTCCCCCACATAGGCCCTACTGCACTTTTCAAAATTTCATGCAAAACATAGGCCTAATACCGTATCGGACCGAATATAGCGCGATGTTTTTTTTCCGAAAATACTATCTCATAAACAGCACTCGCGCTATTTCCGCGCTCTTGCATTTGAAATAGCGCCTGAGCATAGGCAACCCTCAATACAACTCCCGCGCATCGGCTGCTGCGCTTCGCCCCGCCCACCCACTCGGCGCCAGCCGATCCCGTGACGTGAGGCGGGCGACGTCATCGCGGGCTCCGCGGAAAAAGACCGCCAAAATAACTGTGCGTACAATTTATTAAAAAACAAAAAATTGGAATCGATCCCGAATCAATTCTAGGTTAAAATGATCATTTGTAAAACCTTAATCAGACTGGTGAACTATGGTTGGCCTATGTGAGCTTGTGCTTGGCCCCACCCTGTTAAAAAACTTAGGACTAGGCCCTAACATTGTTCAAAATGTCTTGTTGTAAGAGTGAAACATTCATTGTATTGTAAATAAAAAATGTTTCTTGTACATTTTAATTTCCTTTGATTTTTTCTTTTTTCTTGAAATGATTCCGAAAAATTGGGGGTCGTGTTATATTCGAGATCGTGCTATTCGCGTTTAAAAGCAAAGTGGCTGACATCTGGCGGTCAAGTGGAGAACTGCTCTAAGGCAGATACGGTGGGGCTGCATGGCGGCATTCAATGTTAAACCAATGCAATATTGTAGCGTCACGGTCAACTCCAGAATGAATTTACTCGATCATGTTTATTATTTAGCAAGCAAGAAAGGTCATAAAATTAGTAATACACATTTTTGTGTATATTATTCCGTGCAATACTGTGTGTTAGGTGGGAGATCTCGTGCAATACTGTGTGTTAGGTGGGAGTTCTATTCCTATACCTTGAGACACATTTTTCATAACTTTCATCAGTTTCATGGATACCACCAACCGATAAATCATAATGGTAATTAATTTAGGTTCTTGTTCATTAACGGGACCCCTCTCAATTTTTTGTTAAATGGTCCCTCCGATCTTCATTTTTTTACTTGTTTCTGTTTACAATAAATAATTACAACTTGCGAGGAGTTGAATACATGACTGACAGTGAACTTGACTCACACGTTCAACGTGACTCAGGCGAGTACAGTCCATTGGAACACGTAGGCCTACATGAGAGCAGTCGTCGCCGTGCAGCTGACATTGACGTTCACGGACACCAAATGAACCTTCAAAACCTTTAACGTCGCTATTTTAAACGAAAGTACTTTTCCATTGACAGTCCTTTATATTTAAAATAGCGACGTCAAAGGTTTTGTAGGTGGAGTATGTTGGCGTAGGGCCGTAGGCCGTGTCACTCCTGGGGCCTGGCGCAATGTATGTAGCCGGAAAGGATGTTTTCGAGGCTTTGTTCGAAATAATTGTGTTTTCCTGACCTCCTGAAACTCAGATGGAGTAGATCTATGTAGTAGTTATGATTGTCTATTGAAATGTGTTTACTGAATTTTTACATTTTTTGGAGGGGGGTCCCGTTAATGAACAAGTACCAAAATTACTTTCGCGGGGCGTGGGGGAGAATAAATAGTTTGTGATATAATATTATATTACATATCAAATAGGCCTAAGTAAAGGCCAATAATCATAAGAAATTTGCGGTATTGCCATCGAATTAAAATTACTGAAAAATACACGTCTCCAAATTACGAGATAAAATTCCTTATTTTGCTAGTTATTTTGCATCTGAGGGTTACAAAATATAGTGATTGTCCTACCCCATCGTACCCAACTACTGGAAAGAGGAAATACTTCTAGAACTGACGCTGACAATGAAATATTATGCATTAAAGCATGAAAAACACACTTGCTCCCTATGCAGCCCGTGTTTTTATCTGCCTTCGGACGGCCACGTTGGCATACGACCGTGCTGCTACCTGGTTAGGTTTTAACCGCGAATATTCGGTCCAATACGGTATTATACAAACCCTACAACAAACACAAAATAAATAATTCTATTTTCAGTTGGTCGTTTCATTACAGGCCTGCCTACATTTATTTGAATATTTGATATTTGTAATTGACTTGCAATTTGATCTAGCAAGACCACTGTGGTCCGCACGATTACGTGCGCACGCCTCCAGGCAAAGCTCATTCTCCGTTTCAGGGGAGTTCCGTAGATACGGGCGCCGTGCGGCTCGTTTCTTGTCGGCAGCCGTGAGGAACACATCGCCCCAATAAGCTTACGGCGGGAGCGATATGACCTTGCCGCCCCGCACCTTCATTTTTCTTCGCTGATCTCTCGCGATACGCTCATCGCCTGCATTCAAAACAACTTGGACTCGTCCGTTTTGGCCAGGGCTTTTGTGGTGCTCGTAGATCTAGGCCTATAGGTTATTGCATGAAACGATCGACCATTTAAGGCACTAACTAAGCTAGGTAGCCTAAGGTAGTTGGGTTCAAATGTGTAGGCCTACTTACCTATCAGCTCCAGCACATGACAACATCTTGTTAATTCGGATAACATGGAAGGGATGTAGCCGCATTCGAATGTGGAACTGATCCTTACCACAGTTCTTGACCATGTACTGTAAACACAAATAATAGAATTAGACTCATGCCAAGGACAATGGACCAATGAAAAAGGTAAGAACTAAGAATGTTGATTTAAATGACAAGAGATTAGGGCCTCTAGGCATAGCATGTGGTGAAAATTAGAAGTGAAAATATTAGGCCTATGACTTTGAGGCTAGAAGATGCATTTAGGTAACAAAGTTGTTCAATGTGCTAGGCCTATGTCTATGAACATGATGCTTCAGATTAGTTTATTAACAAAGAATTGAATTTCCAATTTGGCTTCAGACAAAGTGTGTAGGTATTTCACATAGCCCTAGGCCTACTTTTGCCAAAGCACAATTTTTTTTTCAACGGTCATAAAAATCCTCGCATGTGTAGGAATACAGTCGAGCCCACTTTCAACAAAATTCTGGATTTAGGCCCTAATTTTATACATCAAAGTTATTTTGATTTTTGAAGCTTGTTAATTAATGAACGTAGGTTAGGGGGAGTGGGGGAGGACACAAAGCACGTACATATTTTACAATATTAGGCTATTATTATTATTATTAATTAAAACATACGCGCTTCACGCCCCCCCCCACTATCCCTAACCTACTTTTCACCTAATATTGCAGTGTTGATAAGTTGGGGAACACCAACCAAAAGAGTGCAGGGTTCAAAAAATTTATTAAATGGCACGTGCCCGGCTGGGCATGTTGGAGATAATTTTACATGCCCAGACAGAAAACTATCATCATTATCATCTATGTCAATGACCGTCGTTCCTGCTCGCCCCTCTCCTTTGTTCTCACATATGCTGACGATTTCACATATTTGTGCTGGGGAAAACGGCTCGCAGAGGCTGCTAATGTAGCGCAAATGGAACTCGACGCGAAGTCTCTATGGCTCCAGAATAACCAGCTGGCAATGAATGCCACAAAGACTGCGACAATGCTTTTTAACCTGGGGCATAGAAAGACACAGCCGCTCGACTTATACTATCGGGGACAACCGCTGCCGGAAGTACAATCTACCTCGTCCCTTGGCATTACTATCGAAGCCTCGCTGAAGTGGGACCTGCACACTGATAATCTTGCTAAGAAACTGAGCACGGCCTGCTTCGCTATTGTCAAAGAAAGAATAGGACCTGGCCCGGCTAGAACAGTGTATTTTGCTTACTTCGAATCCCTCCTTCGTTATGGTATCCTTCTATGGGGCTCCTCTGTAAGAAAGTTTTTATGAAGATTTTTATTATACAGAAAAGAGCTGTGCGAATTTTAAAAGGAGTTGGTAGGCGGCACTCTTATCGTAAGCTTTTCTCTGAGATGGGTATACTAACCTTAGCGGATCTCTATATCTTTGAATCGGTGATGAGCACCCGCAAGAGACTACATGAATTCAGAAGAAATGAGGACTGCCATAATTATGTCACCAGACAGCAGAGAGACCTACACCGGGACACAGTGAGGCTAGCCATGGGACTGAAAAGCCCTAGTAACCAGGGGATCCGACTATACAATAACCTGCCAGCTGAGCTTCCAGAGATTATACTGCTTAAATAATTACCATAACAATTCTAATGCTTTTAATCTGCTAGAAGTCAAAAGCTAGGTGATAACTGAAATTAAGCACTTGGGAATAGAGATACTGCTGAGGCTGGCCTTTCCTAATCTTGTTTACTCGCCAGCATTCTGGCTCCAGCCCTCCCTACCAATGCATCCATCTCGTGACCTTGACTAGACTGACAAGATATAAAGCAGATGCAAGGAATAGGGAGTATTATCTTAATGGCTTGCAATCACGATGCATGGGACAGGTCTATTACTGGACAAGTGGACTTATCTTTTTTTTCCCAGGCTTGTCTTGCGATGAGAGCTAATAGCCAGCGACAGTGAGAGATTATCCCACAGTGGGAAAATAATCTACGTGCCCGAACACTTTTTTTACATGCCCCAGACATCTCCGGCATGGTATTTTTTGAGCCCTGGAGTACCAACACTTTTGCCCCAAGATTTTGACAGAAGTCCCTAAGGACAACAGGATAGGCCTATCCTATACCCACATGCAAATTGCATTGGCTGATCTTACCTTGTTTGCACAAATCCTGCCGGCTTCAAGGGCTTCAGATGAAAGTTGTTCATACTCATCAGAAACAAGATGCACACATAATGGAAAGTCTTCTACGCGAGCCTTTTTCCTGCCAAGATCAAAAATACGAATCTTGGCATCGGGAACACCACGGCAAAAGCGAGACTTCGGATACGGTTTGTTTTTGCAGTAGCGGTAACTGAAAATGGAAAGAAATCATTGTAGGCTTAGGTGGAAATACAAAATATTATGTAGGGGAGGCCTAATGCTAGGAGCCTAGGACTAGCAAGCTATACAATATTTTAGCCTAGGGCTAGGCTAGGGTCAAGTACCAAATAGCCGAACGCTTTAGCAGAAAATCGAACTGCTGTGTCTGCAATCCCTTCTATTTACATTCAATTATGACGCCCGGGCGACTGGGTTTTGTTTTTAGGTTTCCTCCTATTTGGTTATTCCTCATTGGTCATTGGTTGATTTAAAACATCTTGGCCAATCATGATAGGCTCTGTGTGGCCGATAATCAAACTCAAAAGTGAAAGTTGAAAAGCTAAGTCGCCAATAGCCGAACACCCTAGTCAAACTGCTCAAGATTCGGCTAATGGAACTTGAGCTGTTTTTGTATAATTTATTTAGGCTAGTAAAAGTAGTAGGCTAGTAAAAACATGGTTCTGTTGTGTTAATATTGTAAGCCAATCATAATGCATTCAATAAATTGATAATGTCTTCCTCCCTTTAGGATTTGCCATTTTAATGGGTTCGACACTCGTTTCCATTAGGGATGAGTTTGGGTAGGCCTAGCCGGAAACCGGTTCGGAACCATTACGATCTGGTTTCCCTTTTTTCGGAACCGGTTCGATTTTTTTGTGAAGTTAGCCAATTATTTACTTTAGTTTATATTGACAGTAGGGATGGGCAAATGCGTGTACTTTCCTAAACGTGCACATTCTTGGCTGTCAGCGCGTGTACACGTACACATTGTTATGTTTGCCACTTGCTAAAAAAAAAAAAATTGATTTACAGTAGCAGTACGCGATCTATTTTATTGGTGTAGCGCCTATTCACGCGTCAGCTGGTAGCCCTAGCGATTGAGTCTGGTAAGTACGTCTCTGCGCAGGTCCCGAGTTCCTTGTGATGATGCATGATGCAAGACGCGACGCGTCAGTCCGACCTACACGGAGAGCTGTAGAGATAGCACTTTGTCTCACTATACGCCTTATGCGCAGTGCGCCTGCGCCGCGTCAGTCGGGAAGACAGAGCTATCAAGACAGGCTCGCTCCTCTCTCGTGAGGCAAGGCCGGCCCGCCCGGCCGGCGGCTGGCCGCACACAGCATAGGGACACGCACACACGTTTATTATTTTAGTAGAAACAGTAAACGTGTAATCGCATTAAAACGGGTACACGTTTACACGTGTACACTATCCCATCCCTAATTGACAGGTCGTCACTTTTAACACACACATTCTCATGAACATGTCACCGGTCTCGGACGCCAGAGATGCTAGTTTCTAATGTCCAGCTGTTGAAAACACACTTTCAGGAAGAACTGATGTAGCCAGAATGCATAAATATCTCCGTCAGTCATTTATCGGCTGATTACGATGAATAGTGGTGTGCGCGCAGTGTGGTGGTGACGTCACTCACTCGAGCTCGAAATTCGAGCGCTAATTAGTGACGAATCACTTACTGCCGGCGCTGCGCGCTGACGAGGGAAGACTGACCGGCGTCGGCGTTAATTGAGCGGAATTTGAGAAAAAAAACAGTCAAACGAGTACACGACGACTCATTTCATTACCCGGGCTATTATCAACGGGCGGGTAGCCGTTCACAGCCCTACACCCAATCATCCAAAAAGAAGCAAAGAACGAGGCAGCTAGGCGATGCTGCAGTCGGTAGTTGCCACCCTGCAGAGGTTGTGTCATACACGTATTTTCAAGGACACGTCATGCAGTTCAACTTCAAACGAATGGAAAGCCGCTTCAGTAAGTGTCACATAAATATATGTTTTATTTAAACAAAATTTAAATGTTAGGAACCGGTTTCGAACCGGATCCGGATTTTTTCACCCGAAGTCATCCCTAGTTTCAAAGTTGTTTACCCTACCTGTCAAAAGTTGAAAAGTGTCAAAATCAAGAAAATGGCGGATGAAACATTCCGATGTTATTATCTAGTCAACTATCCTGCGGATATCAATTTGGAGACTAGGCATAGGCCCTACATATCTTTTGAGTAGTACCTACTACATTTCAATAAATTACTAGTTGGCCATACGGGAGGGCGGCGGGAGGATGATTGGCTTATTTCTCGTTCGTAGCGTTCAGCTATTGGGTACTTGACCCTAGGCAGGCAGGGGTGCAGTCGCAAATAATATAATGGCAGGGCGGTCAATGTCAATACCGAAACCGGTAAGAATTTTGACAGCTTTTGTATGCATTTACTAAAGAGAATAGTAAAGGTAGGCTTACTTAACAAGGTAAACAATAATAGGGATGCCAAACGTGCTTGAATTTTTAGAGGCAAATAGGCATAGAAATAATTATTTGATTGATGCGCAGAGATTTAAATTTTTGATCCCTGTTATTGCCATAATGTAGCATAGGCCTTCTTCATATTGCATCTGCTCGGTACTATGAGATTAAGCTTGCACTCTTATCGGGTAACAAGAATTACGCAGGTGATTACAAGCATGAATCCCAACTTTTCACCCCTCAATTCAAGCCCGATCCATTGCTTTCATTCTCTCACAATCCACTGCGGTTCTCTCCAAATGTCGGGAAACGATGTTTCACCCACTGTAATATTACAGCTTTCAATCCAATGGCCCACATTTATATCCAACATTACGTTCTTCACTTTGTTTTATCATTGACTACGTAGTGTATCAGATCAGGACGTTTAATTCGCATTCAATGAAAGCACTTTGGTTCAAAACGATTGCAGAGTCCGATATACGTATCGAATTTGACCCTAAGCGATTCCGATCCAATTCACTTTAGGAAGCGAGTTGGAGTATTCGATCCGCTTGGCTTGAACCTGATACACACTTCAAAGCGGTTCCGTACGCCACGCCCACGCCATCTCCTGTGATCTATTATTTGTTTTTCAAGCATTGGCAGTATAGGCTTCCTGTTTTCGCTCACTTCCTTTGAATTCTCAACCTTGCGACGTCAAAGCTAGTAGAAGATAATTATTAATTCTAAGACAAAGAGTGTTATGGCTGGCCTGTAGTGCAGCCATGTTGGATCCACTTAGAAACTAGTTTCAACAAAATCAGTTTGGGTTGTGTGATATAGGCTTAAGGTGCGTATTTCAAACCGATTCCTTTCAAAGTGTTTTGAACAAACCGCTTTGGACGTCCTGATATACGTAGGTAGTCATAATAGTGACTTATTTGTGTGAAACTACTCGACACAATCATCTTCCATGTTGTTCTTTCTTTGGAATAGGTACTTAGAAAGAAGTAACTAATGGCGTTTTCCATTGGCCGCACTCAGGTCGCACTAGTGCGCACTGGATTGCCACTTGTCTTTTCATTTGTTCAGTTTTGTGATGTTATTCAAGTGGAGGTTGACAACAATGACATCTCTGCACTCGCCGAGTGCATGCCAATGGAAAACGCCATAAGTCTGTTCTGAGATTCACTACTTACGTAAATTTTTATTTAGTAGGCCTAGTATGTAACAGTTGAAACAACAACAATAATAAGAAAATAAATGTAGGCCTAGGCCAATATAATTTTTTTTTTAAATCACTAAAGATTAGGTCTACATTTCAGGGAACTTCTTCGGTTGGGGCGGTCCAACTTTTCAACACTTGTTTTTTCAATGAAAACATACGCACCCGAAATCCTTTCCGTTACAAAACTACTTACGTTAGGTTAGTCGACCTTTCCGCCTAGTTACCTGCCGCGCTAGTTCTAGGATATTTTTGATAAGAGCGCACCCGAAATCCTTTTCGTTACAGTGTATAAAAGTTGGACCGCCCCAACCGAAGAAGTACCCACATTTCTCACTAATCAATCTGACAAACAAAGATGATTTATTTTATTCACGCTATTACTGTGCGACTAGCGACAGGTTTTAGAGTTTTCTCTGACGAGGCCCTAGTGTAGAAGAACGAAAAGTGCAAAACAATATGAACACAGGACCTAGGCCTACATGATTCGGTGATGCACAGGCCTCCAAAAATGCGGTCGCCAGGTCGCCACTGGCGACTAAAAATTTGACCCTGGCGACCCATATAATGTAGCACAATATGGGCCTGTACTACGGATATTTCCAAAAAAATTCAGATTCAAATTTTCCCGCTCGCTATCCGACATACGTATTTCCAGCGGCAATGGCTAGCTAGGGCGTGGCTTCGTAGTCGACCCGCCCTCGCCGATCCCCCAAGCCACACGCTGCACCAATCAAAGTGTGACTACAGCCAAGATCACCACGTCGTTATTCAGTTCGATCGATCGATTCCAAGCCTGCTTCGACTCGTCGAGTTTTACAATCGTTTCCATCACGACGTCAGTCAATGTGCCTAGTGGCCTAGTTTAGACTGACATCAGTGTTTTCCACCTGTGGCGTATTCAGTCTTCAAGTTCTCGTGTGTTTGCCGTCGGTGTTGTGTTATGCAATGCAAGTGTAATGGCAGGGAAACAAAAGACTCTTTTCTCGTTCTTTAAAAGTGCTGTTCCGTCTACAGCGACGTGTTTGAGCCCAGGCCAAGATGCAGGCCTAGATCAAAGTGAGGTTACGGGACCGGTGCAACAACATGATGAGGTAGGGGTAGGCCTAGGCCTAGGGCTACAAGAATCATCAGTAGACCGCCGCCTAGTTCTTCTAACCCTAGGCCTGCGACTGCGAGTGCGACGACGAGCGCATCGTCCGACTCTATTGAGAGTAAACAAACAAAAGATGGGAAAAGGCTATGTCAAGAAAAGTGGTGTGATGAATTAACATGGTGAAAGTTGGAAAAGGGCATTGCAAAAGGTTCATGTTCAAAATATCCTGAGATTTCTGATAAGCATTCAAGAGTAGTTCAAGGCTTCAGTGGACCTTTTAAATTGGAAACTTTTAGATTGCACGGCAAATCAAGAACGCACAGGAGTTGTGTAGAAGCTAATATAGCAAAAATAACCCCAGAGTGCACTCCTTTTGCGACATGTAAAACAAAAAAATGGATGCAAAAATGTTTCAACATCTTGAGAAGCTGTTTAATACAGCCTATTACGTTTGCTAAACACAACAAACCATTCACAGATTTTCGCAACTTAATTGTCTTGTTGAATAAATTTGAAGTGGACGTTTCCCTGGAAGAATATCAAAATGATACGCAATGTCAAGAATTTATTTTGCATATTGCAACTATTACTGGAGAAGAGCTACTTGTTGAAACACAAGAGAGAAACCACGTTAGCATTCTTCTTGATGCATCCACTGACAAATCTACTACTGAAGAATTAGTTATCTATGTAAGATACTTGAAAGACAGGAAGGTAAAGGAAGCATTTTTGTCGATTGTCCCTCTTCATTCGTCTACAGCTGATGGTTACTATCAGAGTATAAAGGAAGAAATGCATAAGCTGGGAATAAAATGGGAAGACGGAACGTGGATGGTGGGTTTGGGAACAGATGGAGCTGCCAATATGATTGGAAAACATAATGGGCTGGCTGCCAAAATAAAAGAAAATGTACCGGACATAATTTCACAGCACTGCATCGCACACAAACTCAATTTAAGTGTGTTGAACTCAGTCAGTGAAATTAAATACTTGACTGAATTGGACACAGTTTTAAAAAAACTTTATAAGTTTTATCGTAACTCACCTAAAAGATTAAAACAGTTGGGGCTGTTTCACAAGTGTTGCAAACAAAGCTGATTAAGTTTCAATACTTGCACCAAATCCGTTGGGTTGCTAGTAAAGTGGGAGCTCTCACTGCTCTTCTTAGGAATTACAATATTGTTGTTGTTCATTTAGAAGAAGTGTCAAATGAGAAGGGTGATGATGCAGCTGTTGCTAAGGGCATTTTAAAGAAAATGAAATCTTTCCGGTTTGTAGCTACACTGCATTTCCTGTTAGATTTTCTAACGGTTTTCAAGGAGGCTTCATTAAAATTTCAGAAAGAAAATTTGCTCATGAGCCAAATTGAAAACCATATCCAAATGGCAATAAATAAGGTCAACAGCTTCACACAGACTCCTGGTGAATATGAAAAAAGTTTTGTCAGTTCTACAAATATAAAAGGCAAATTTGTTGATATTCAACTAACAAACATTGACAATGCACCTTTTGAAACAGACAAAATTGCTATGATAAAGAGTGGAGTGAAATATCTTAAAAAAAGATTTTTAGATTCAGACACAGAAGTTGTCAAAGCTTCTTCTGTGTTTGACACTTTTCTCTGGCCTAAGGATACCTTGGAAAATTTTGGAAATGATAAGATTCAATTCCTTGCAAATCACTTCAAGCGCCACATCTTTCCTAGTGAGTCAGATGATGAAAATAAGTCTAAAAAGCAATCTCTGATGGCAGAATGGTATGAGTTTAAAATAGTGGGTCAGGGTTTGCCAATTGATGAACTGATTGAAAAAGCTTTGGCCAGACAAGACAGATTTCCAGTGCTTGGCCATTTGCTGTCAATAATGGCAGTTTTACCCACTTCAACAGCCTCTTGTGAACGTGGCTTCAGTCACATGAACATGATAAAAAATGACAAGCGTTCATGCATTGATTCGTCTACATTAAACAACTTAATGATGATCCATTCAATAGACCGTCACTACAAGATGTCCAACCTCAAAAGGCAGTGGACAAGGGGTACGTCTCTGCCAAAACCACAAGGCACACACAAGGGCACAAGCGACACACTTTGGCTGAGTCTTCTTCAACATCGGAAAGTGCAGTAAATCATCGTGACAGGTAGGCCACCCACCCGCAGACTGTGTTACATTATATTAGATTTGTCGACTCGATGGCGATGCATTGGTTGAACAATTAGGCTTAAGTGTTCTGGCTACTAGAAAATTTGGCTGGCTACTAACATTATGGTAAATTTTTGGAGGCCTGGTGATGCACATTTTAGCATGCCTTGCCTGTTGTAGGCCTCCAATAAATTCTCAGCCAGGGCTCCGGCCTGTCCTCTAAATTAGTAACTGGGCGTTGCCCCGGCTTGCACAGGTACAAATGCATGCCTGACCCTAAGGCTAAGCCTAGGCCTACCTAGAACCAACACCCCAGCCTAGGCTAAAGAGAGGGCATGGACCCATCTTGGGACAGGTAAAATACATTAAACAACTGCTACTAGGCCTAGGCAGTGTTGGGGCAGTTCATTTTTTAAAATTAACTTTTTAAAAGTTCAGTTCACAGCTCAAATAATGAACTTTTAAAAAGTTCAAGTTCTTTTAAACCAAATCTAAAATTTTGAAAAGTTCAAGTTTGTCTAAAATAGGCCTATGAACTAGGGTAAGTTCTTTTAAAAGTTATTTTGTAAAAAAATCATTATTTTATTAAAGGCTGGCATAAAATGAAGAAAAACACGAAACACATACCCTAGGCCTAAGGGTGTTCGAGTACCAAATTACTTGCGAGTTTTGAGTCGAACGAAAGTGTTGAGCTGTCTTTGATCGTGTTGATGATTTGTACTAGGCCTACATTCTCTTGGAAGACCAGCTTGTAAAATTATGGCTGATACTTAGCATTTTAGGCTTCCAAAATTTTTTCCAAATTAGTTGGCATGCATTGTTTTAACTTCGTGAATCGTGCATTCGTGCGTGACCTTGTCAAAATCAGCTGAACGTGCGTCAACGTAGGCCTACGATGAAACAACGATTTGTTATTGTTTTTAAGCGTCGACGGCGCTGCTCAACGCACGGAAAGAACTTTCAAATGAACTTTCTAAAACTGAAAGTTCGTTCTCGGAAAGAACTTTTAAAAGTTCAAGTTCATTCATTTAAAAAAAGAGTAGGGCGGAGGGCCTAGCCCTAGGCCTAGGCTAAGTTCACTGAAAAGTTCACAAAAAAAAGAACGCGTTCTTTTTAAAAGTTCCTTCCCCAACACTGGGCTAGGGCCTAGGCCTAGGCCATCTTCAGTCCACAGTTACCGGACTAGGCTAGGGCCTAGGGCTAGCTAGGCCTAGGCCCTAGCTAGCCCATCTGTTTAACCTAGGCCTAGGCCTCCTGTTACTGGCTAGGGTTAGGCTAGATTCAGATTCAGATTCAGATTTTATTCACCAACTAGACAGGTACATGGCACACTGTATGGGCATCGTCAATGTGTGTATGTTACATTAATACAAAAAGTACCCCAACAATATATTTAAACAATGTAGGTACAATATAAAGCTTAGTATTTAAAACCGTAATATTTTTAAAAAAATAAAAATCTTCTAATACCAGGTGTGAGGCTAGGTTCAGCCTCCATTCACACTTATCCCACATCCAACCCCTACAAACCCCCACTAGGCCTACGCCTAGCTTTGGCCCTAGTCCGCTTACTACAAAGTAATAATTTACAGAACTGACATAATCGTATGGTGTAAGCCTAGACTTTAACTTTAGCCTCAAATCTTATGTGTAGACCTAGAATCGTGTGAATACAAATAGGCCCTCGGCCCCTAGGCCTACTTACCATCTCGCTGGTCTCCGACCCATCTTCACCTATCAAAAATAAGAAACTGGTCAATGATAACAAAAGCACAATTGTTTAAGAAAGTTAAATAGAATTTAAGTATATAACATTCATTAAAATATAATTAAACTTCGAAGTTGCAGCGGATGTTTACGGAAAACGATTACGATGTCAAACGCTTACCTTTTATCACGTACACCACGTTGGGGCAAAGATCGAACAACGTGACGTTCCACAACATGAATGAAATCACACTGCCTTCAAAAAGGTCATATTCCAACAAAATATTACGAAAGGATAATAGAGATTTTGGAGCTTCTCACTTGTAGGACCTTGCAATCGTCTTGTCCAACGATGCCAAATCAGCTGCAGCTGCTGCAGGTTGTTTTTGCTATGGGGTGAGTTTTTTCTTTTTTAGGTCTACAAACTTGGCCTAGTAGCACGTGCTAGTAGGCTAGCCTACCCTACGCCTAGTAGTGTGCAAGTAGGCCTAAATTTTTTATAGTTTTCCCCAGAGTGCGGATTAAACCTTTCAATTACTATACCTTGGCTAGTTTTGAAGAAAAGTTGCGCCTATGTTTTGGTTAGCTAGGCTAGGCCTAGGCTAGCTATACCTAGACCTCCACCGAACTCATGAAGAAGAAAGATCCATGTAAACTATTTGCTTGCAGAATACAGAAGTGTCTTGCAGGTAAGGTTAGGGATGGCCATAGGCCGAGTCTAGCCACAAGCATACACCTGTAGGCCTACCTTAGCATCCTAGGCTGAGCCTTCCAGTTCCCGGTAGCCTACCTACCTACTCTTTCGGTTGGTATGGACGTTTTTTTATAGTAGCCTACCTACAAAACCTTTAACGTCGCTATTTTAAATCTAAAGTACCTACAAAACCTTTAACGTTGCTATTTTAAATCCAAAGTACCTACTGATCAAAAACTGTCCATACCAACCGAAAGAGTTCCCAGTTCCCTAGGCCACCGTAGGGTAGGCCTAGGCCTAGGCTAGGCCCTAGGGGGAACTCTTGTTGTTGGGAGGTTCCAACTTGTTAACACTGCTATATTGCCTTGTTACTACTTATGTTAAAGGTGTAGCCTAGGCCTACTTTCGTTAGGTTAGTCGAACTTTCCGCCTAGTTGTAGTACGCCGCTCTAGTTCTAGGATATAATCGATAAGAGCGCAACCCGAAATTCTTTATGTTTTAACAAGTGGAACCCTCCCAACTAGGGCACTTCTTCGGTTGGTATCTAGCCCCTAGAGGCCTAGGTCCTACTGCAACTTTAACAAAAAACTGCAATAGCCCTAGGGCTAGGCCTACCTAAGGCCTAGGCGTAGGCCTAGCCTATTAGGGGAAAAGTAGGTTAGGGGGGGGGGGGGCGCGCGAAGCGCGTATGTTTTAAATTCGCTCGCTGTTTCCATTTGACTCTGCCGGAAAAAATAGTCGCTGTTTTTTTTTTATTATGTCTCGCCATAACGTTTGAATGGAGGTTCGGACCGAGTTGAAATTTGGAACTATAAAAAAAAAAAATCATCCGCAAGCTTCGATCTGGATTGAATTCCATTAGTTTTGTGGCAAAATCGTTCAAAAAGTTAAAAGTTACATTTCATTTCATTTCATTTTATTTCTTTTAGGCCACTAGTCATCTATTTTAGCACTCATATCTTACACACATACAAGGTAGCCGAGTATTTTATGTTGTCCCACATTAACGTTAATCGAAGTTTTTTTTTTCAAACTAAATGGCACAAAATCTGAGGTGGCCAAATCATTTTTAAAATGTCCGTCCGGTTGAATATGCTAAATTTTATTTTGATCCGATAAGTAGTGTAGATGGAGATTAATTTTAACAAGTCACGTTATCAGGCAACGAAAAGTCGCACGAGGTTTCTGGCCACTATCACTGCCACTAGAAGTAATCAAATAGCCTATTAGAGGAAGCAATGTATTTGTTCCCAAATAGTTAAACATAGTTTTTCCAAAGGAAAATGATGTCAGGTCCTCCTAGATTGGCGGTGGATTTTTTATTTTTTTGAGTAAAGTTTTAGGCCTACCCACGTGTTTACCACTACTTGGCTAATAATAAATCATAGGCCTATTGGAAACATGGCCCCGTGGCCAGCCGAGCGTCCGCAAATTTTAAATTAAAAAAAAAATGTGGCAATGTAGGTCTAGCTATAGCCCTTGCTCATTATCAACGCGTCAAACTGAGTGTTTCCTAGTAATGATAATAGGCCTATCCCCTCTTACCTACTTTTCCCCTTTTAAAAAGTTTGGAGCAGTAACCCGGGGCAGCCTAGCTCTAGCCTTAGTGTGTTTAAATACCCTAGGCGGAAGGGCCTACTGTCCAGGTTTAAAAGGGAGTCTTTTTTTTTAGGCCGATGCACATTGCGTCTACATCTGTGCCGGGCCTAGGTACGCCTAGACAGGAAATATTCACAGTTGGCCTAACCTAGGGTAAGGCCTAGGCCTTAGACCCTTGACCCTGCATTACCGTACAGTTATTCAGCCAAAAGTAGATCGGCTTCTACGTAGGCTAGATCTAGGCCTAGCCCTAAGGAGGACTGCAATTAGTGAAAATGCTAGGCCTAGGGAAAGAATTGACAAACATGCATGCAAAATTCAATATTGATAAATTTTTGCAAATCAAGTCCATAGGCTTTTTACAGGAAAAATGTGTCCCCTAGGCCTAGCTACCCCCATTGATCTTAACGGGTCGTATTGGCCTCAGACCTACCCAACAAACAGGCATTGGATATCGTACGTTCGAACCGTAAGATTTTCTTCAAATTAGTCTTTACTTTGCGTTGTGTACTTGGCGTGCGCGACCATGCACGCTGTTGCTTGTCTTTCATTTGGAGCAGTTGGAATAATAAGTGAACAAACAAGTGATCCTATTCTCTACAGTGCAGGCTGATGCAGAATTAGAATTAGGCTACTACTTCAAAGTTCAAATTAGTCTTATGTGCCAGTGTTTTTTATTTGTTGATACATCCACGTGACTCATCGTCATCATACACCATGAACCTAAGATTTGTTGACTTTATCACCTACCGTTTTTGCTAGGATGACACATTTAGCAATACGTGGCTTGAATTTAAGACGCCCGCCCGGCATAAGTGTTTGCCAGTCGACGCCACTTTGTTAAGTTTCCTTTGTTTGTTCATGCCCGCTGTCACTCCGACTCCGATGCTATGAACCTCTCCCCCGCTTTCCTTCCGCACAGCCGACCGCCGCTAGTAAATGTGATCTTGACAATGACAATAAGCAGCTGCAATGACCTGTCTCTGGATTCCCCCGCGAGTTTTTATCTCCATCCTTCTGTCTATAAATAGCTCCTCGTGTTTTACAAACGACACGTAGGCCTAGGCCTAAGATTTTTCGATTATTGAACGATGTTTTTAAGCGGTCAGTTAACACCCCATTGATTTTTTGTGGGGTTTGGACAAGGGTAAACGCGTTTAGTAAAGCAATTTAGGGAATTAACGGATTTGGGCAGCCCTAGTGTTGGCTCTGGTTAAGTGCACGACTCTGATTCGTGAGGGTCCCGGTTCAATCCGTTGAGACCGGCAATTCTGACTGAAGTTTTCGAGGTTTTTCCTCTTCATTAATGCGAATGCAAGGGGATTGAGTCCCTCCTTAAACAGCCCTCGACATCCCTTTCATTGTCCTTCTTTAACATACCTAATTAGACACCTGAAAGGGGGCATGAATTGCACCTTGGGCAGGCTTTCCCTACAGAATTATTTTAAAATTATTTAAAACTCAGTGAAGAAAATGTAGGGCCTAGAGCCTATAGATTGCACGTTTTATCACAGTATGAACTTGAGTCAAGACAATAATTTACCTAGGTGCATTTTTATCACTAGCCCTATTCCCTCAAGTTATAGAGTAGACCTACAAATTGAGTAAAAAATAAGTGGCAATTTTATCACAGCATGAATCTCGTCAAGTTAACTAACATATGCCCTACAAAATAAAGTAAAAAAAAAAATAGTGGCAATGAGAATACAACACACTTATACAGTACGGTACACAGTAGTTGGACTAGTAAGTAGGGTATAGGCCTATGTACGATAACATCACTAAAGTCTAAACCTACCAAGTACCACACATGTTTGGACAAATCCAGGATCTTTTTCTTTGGGATCTTACGTAAACCTACATTATGTGATACCACATTTACAACAATCACACACAATGGACGGGTCACTCTATAGTAAGTTTGTAATTGATGTAGTCACTTGTCCATGGCTTGTTTCTATGTCATACACACCATCACAGCTTGTATCAGGCGCTTCACTTGTTTTTTTAACTGACGCTGCTTGATTACAAATTTGCTGGCATATTCAGATAAGAAACTGCGAGTACAGTGCTCTGCCCGTTGCTTTGGAAAGTGATTATTGGTACCTTGCTATGAAGTTGCAGCCTTTTGATCACACTCTCATCGCCATCGTTTGGATAAATGGAGAAGAAATCCTTCACAAAGTGTTATAGATAGATAGATAGTACTTTATTTGTTGTTATATACATAGCCCTACGAAAAATGTAACCTAGACAACAAAAAGGCGAGGTTCAATCCAGCACGATTTGTTTCTTCCACTAAGCCACATACTATACATAAGAAATTACAATTAATTATTTAAAGACATTTACATTTTTTTTACAACAAAAGATCATATATACATGAAGAGAAAGTCTATAAAAATATAGTCCTATCAATGTAGTATCCCTAAAACATGGTTCTCAATGTTACACTAGCCAGCCTATACATATTCCGTTAACTTGTAATAGCAGCCTCATGAGGTATGTTTTTAGGTTCCTACTTAAAGGTGTGTAATGATTTAATAGTTTTTTATTTCATTAGGTAGGCATTGAACATCTTTAATGCTATTAATTATTATGAGGGCTTCTCTGTGCATACTAGTGTTTGCAGCTGTTTATGTGTATTAGAAGCGCTGTCTAGTTTGAATGAGAGTGCACATCACTATTTAGGGTGAAATTTTTTGCATTTTGTTTTTACTTGCATGATACTGTATGGATGTAGATACCTGGTACTGTTAAATATGCAAGCCTCTTAAGATTGGTTGGCAGGATGTTCTTGCCCTACACCTACTATGGCTCTGACTATCCTTTTTGCTGAAGAATACTCTATTTACTGTTTTGTACAATTTCCCAATCAGTAATACCATATTTCAGAATAAAGTGGCCTACACATAACCCGTCGTATGTTGGAAAGGATATCCTTTTGTCACAAAGATGGCGGTATTTGGTGGAAGGCAAGCTTATAGATTTAGTTTCCCACATATAACATCTACCTATTTGACTGTCATTGAGTCATTGGTCAATTTTCATACTGTTGTGTCTATTTTATGTTTAGTTTTTCTGTATTCATATGAGCCCGCGCACTGATATTTCCGCGCCACTATTTTCCAGCGGACCTACTTTTCCGCAGCGACTGCGCCGTGAAGTGCAGTGATGCATTGATCTTCTTCCGGAACCTAGCCTGACGGTCCACGTTTTGCAATGTTTTCTAAGTTTAATTGATATGTCTTTCTTAATAAAGCACATGGTTATTTGGACGTCGTGTACTGGGGAAATATTAGTTTCACCTTGATTCCTAAACATAACATATGGCGACGACGTTAAACAGGATGCCTAACACTCTTATTACAAACAAACGAGGGTGCCTCGACGACGGCCACTTCCTATGCCCAAATAGGTGCCTACGTAAGTACAGCATGTTGGGACATCTAAAAGGAACAAGTTAGAATGCTATTATTGTGGCAAGCTATAGAGGACCAGAATAAAAAGAAGCCTATTTTCTACCTCAGTATGTGGAACAGAACCTATACGTTCTTACGTTCTTGGCCACGCCCAAAAAGCATGGAAATAACGTTTGACAATGCTTTGGACCTTCTTAACTCAGCATTTTCAATCCGAAGCCAGCAAAGATGTACAAAGGTTTAAATTTTAACCGTAGGATCAACTTTCCTATGGAAACCTTGAGTTCCTACATAGCAGATTTACGACAGCTGAGTGAGTTCTGTGATTCACTGACCGGGAAGAAATTGCTACTAGATAAATTAATATGCGGTATGTGTCCTATGTCAGGGAGACATAATACGACAGTAAAATTGTAAATAAATTGTCGCGGAGGTTGCGTTAGGAGGCCGTGAGTTTATGAATGATGTTGTTTGTTTAGGAAGCGCAACTCCACCTTAAAGTCCACTTGTTGGTCAGCACAGCAACAAGCTCGGCATTTTTTTTTTTGGGGAGGGTTTTGGGGGGGGGTTGGTTCCGTTGTCTTGACTTTTCCACTCAATAATATTTTAAACTAATAAACACCGCTGTGGTCTACACACCCTTAGCTCGGCAGTGAATGGTGCGCCTGCCTAGGGCAATACGCGAACTTGAACATGTCGATGATTTAGACGTAGTTGTCGACTGGTTGTACTACAGTTTTATATTTTGCAGTGCGGCGTAAGGATCTGGGAAAGGAGAGAAAAATAGATTCAAAATTCTAATCCTAACATACCCCCCACCGAACAAGGAGGTTTCTAAAAAGCTCCAAAAAAAATAATGGAAAAAGATAAGATTTCTAACCAATGTAAGTCTATTTCGAAATATAAAGAAGAATAAAAACGTCTCAAGGGCAGGGTCACTCTACGGCTGGTAGTGGAAATAGCTTCACTACCGGTCGAGTAACTGTTCCTGAGATGTGCGAACCGGTGGCGACTCGTACTACTTGGTCCGATCAGGATGGACCTCATTACTGGCCCAGTTTTCCATTTCAACGGTGGAGAATGTTCCCGTCATTGATGAATGACGCGCATCGTTAGTTTTCAAATTTGGTTTTGGAACAAGGACCATTTCTGACGTTGTTGCAGAGTATGCAGATATTCTGTTTTCCATTTGTTCCAAAAATTGTTGGACGCCTTTCTGGATCAGTTGCCAACGAGACAGTTCTATTCCATGGATACATCACAATCTCTTCTGGAAGCGAACTAGTGGAGCTCCGATGAGAAAATGACCCGGAGTCAGCGTACGAACTTCTATTGGCATCAGGTGACAGATCAAACAAGGGCTCGAATTTAGAATAGGCTTCTATTTTTTGCTAAGCAAAGTTGTGAGCTCTTCGAACGTAGAGCTTGTTCACCTACTACACGGCGCAAGTGGTACTGGTCACTGAGCGACTCCAGCCTCCATAACCCCCAAAGTGAGGTGCGGAAGGGGGATTGAAGTGCCATAGGATCCTCTAGCGGCAGTTGCATCAGTGATCCGTTTTTTGATCGTCATGCAAATATTTAGATATTCCCAGCAAATATCTATTGGCTCCGACAAAGTTGAGTGCCGCCAGTCCGAGTATATGGCCGTGCAATAAACCACGTCCTAGCGACAAATCGTCCAGAGCAGCAGAAAAGCAGGAGTTGATAAGTCAGAAACAACTTCTAATGCACTGCCTTCGTTGCCATGCAAACAAAGAGACACATGTAGGCCTTGGATATCTTTGCAATTCCTTCTCTTACTCTCTTTAATGCCAAAATGGGCCAGCAAATCGACTCCCACGTTCAAACATGGACGTCCCTTGTTCCACTCTCGAAGCTGAAGATCCTCCCATTAGAGTTGGGAGTGGGAGGCCCTCATCTTTGTGGCATATGACACACTTTGAAGAGTCTTGAGCGGAGAATAACTCGGCGATCTGCAAGTACCCAGAGTTGCGTTGTAACATACTTTGCCAAGCTCGTGGTCCTATATGCAGGTATGGTCGTGGTAATGGTCGATTATGAGGTTTTTGTTCCAATGGTTCCTTCACTGCAGCAGCATGGATTCCGGGGATTTGTAGGGTAAGATGCATTCCGCAGTCGCCTCCTACTCGAATCAACCTGATGGATCGATGAAGGGATTTAAATCGCTGTCAAAGAAGGAGAGCACGGTAACTTCTTTGCTAACAACTGGAAATCTTTTCCGAAATGATCTGCTGAACTTGTTTAATCCATAGTATGGATGCTTTGCGTGCTCGGTAGCGTCAATGTTCCGTGCAAACGGACGTCACTGATGATTGTGCGTTCCTTGCAAATCTTAAACACCAAGCTTTTAACGCGCTGGAGGTTTCCGAGTGGAGAATCTCTCCAAAACAATCGGACGCAATGGGTGCATTCGTCGTTACCAACATGTTGAATAGTTTTGACTTCGGGAATGTCGCAAGGCTGTAGGCATGGTACAGTTGAATGGGCCATTCTTCTTGTTTGGGACGACAACCATATTGGACCCCTCCACCACAAGGATGAGTGAGTAGCTGTTTTGGAGTTGCCCTCTGCTGGCGCAGTCAGCTGGGGTCTTTGAAATGTTTGAAAATATTCCATATGACTGGTTCGGTTGCCTCAAGGATCTGGCCGACACGGTTAGACACGATGGTTTTCAGCTTAAATGGGGGCGTACGAAGCCACGCCAAGACTGTGGCCGAATCGCAGAAGCATAGATACCGATACAATTAATCTTGATGCTGAGTATTGGCATGGCATACTGCAACAATTTTTGAGAGGAGCACGGCCTCCGCACAATTCCAGGCGAGAAATTGGAAGAGTTTTTTCAATGGCTCTACCTTTGATTTTCCCATTAGCAAGCTTACATTAGTGTTGAAATGAAATAACATGTGTGAAGGTAGATCACTGCAGAGTAACCTTGTTCCCGAGGCTCGCAGAATCCAACTAGGTTGGCTTTTACGTTCGTAGGACAAAATATGAAACGTCGATTCTTAGTTTTGCTAATTCGTCGAGTTTGGTTTGCAAACACCATCCACTGGTCGTGATCGCTTGAGGTTAGAGATCGTCCCCCAACCAGCCAATGACCACAATTTTTGGATAATGCATTTGGCGTGAAGACTGCTGGTGTTACCCAACCCATGGCTCATAGATTGCCTTGCGAGGTACGGACGTAATTGCTCGTTTGGTGTGAACGTCATTTTTCATAGAAACGTTGTATGAAAATGCGTCCGGCCTGTCATCCCAATGGATGCCTAATTTTCACAACTGAATCTCAGTAGAAGTCAATGCAAGATAAACCTCCTGTCGATCAGTGGGACATCATCAAGGAATTTCGGGCATTGCTGCTCCTTTCCGCAGTTGGAAACCGCCTGGCTTGAGGAGATCAATAAGTTTGATTTTTTAAGGAAGGCGCTCTTCCAATTGATCTGCTCCGTCAATAAATCATCACAATAATGTCCCTCTTGAAGATCTTTGCTGCATCCGGAATAACTTTGCACCCTTCATCTCGACTAGCTGCTGACGTGTTCTTATAGCCAACCAAGGGGCAGATGAGCTCCGTGAGGTAACGGTTTTCAATGTCAAACGCTTATGAGGGAGTCAGATGAATCCTCCATAAAATATGTTGGAACAGCCTGTGCTCTGGTAAAACAAAGATGACGATACATCTTGCAAATGTCAGCCGAGATACAACCGGGTGCATTCGGAATTTGAGAATAACATCTGTTAGATCGGCTTTTGAAGGCTTTGGTCCTGTATGGAGGATTCTGAGCGCTCTGTTGCATGAGTTAGCAGATGCGTCAAATACAACACTGTAGCTTAGTAGTAAACTTGACACTTGAGAACGGGATGGATGAGGAATAACAACTGCGACAATTAGAAGAAGAGGACACCTCCTTTTCCATGTGTCCCAGATCTTCATACTCACGCATGAATCTGCATAATGTTTCTGAAGTTTCAGGTTGTCCAGTAGACGACGGTTTTTTTTTTTTTTTTGTCAAGTTGTGCTGGAAGCGAGAGAGTGCCCGTGGGTATGAATCGCCTAGTGTAGGTGCATCTTCCTTTAAACGGCAAGGAACCCATACCGTCCAGTGGTTATCACGATAATGACATTTAGTACACTCTTCACAAAAATGTCGCGGGTCAGCGGCTATCTTGGGCTTGTGAGGTTTCTTCACTTCCCACAACCTCCTCATGTTGAACTCAAGTGAAGAATCAACTGAGGCTAGCAACGGGGGTGACGTGGAAGGCGATCTCGATGGAGAGTCCATCCTACCCATGATGACCAGCCGTAAATACTAAGAAGGCTTGAAGGATACCCACTAACCCTTGGGACCAATGAAAACCGCCGATATAAGTCGCACCAAGAAGAAAATCATAGGTCCGGGAAGATTTGAATTGTGGTCAGCCAAAATTAAATGTTTAAATTGGGCGCAGGAAGAAAGAGGAACGTGAATCAGGCATGGTTTCGAGGAATAGGTAAGACAAAACGATAGCAAACATCTGTCATCAACCTGGATGATCGAATCTCTAGGCTTGATTTTACAACTGACAACTCCCGTGGTTTGCTCTCACACATGTCTGACTTAGACAGCAATGTTAGCTATGGAGCGAGAAACAGCAGCCCAGACGTTTTAGCACAACTTGAGGTGCTGACCGACGACTGGCTCCTGATCAATAAGAACTACTTACCGGTTGTAAGACACCAAATTGTCCTTGCAGTGACAACAGCTGTACCTAACAACACAGGGGTGGAGAGCTACCGGAGTGGCGAGGGCAATGGCACGATGTACTCGTCGAGGTTGATGACCTCCCTGTGTCAGACACTTGAAGGTGATACAACATTTGGGTCATGTTGTGGTTTGGCTACTAGAATGCGTAGCGTGTTATGATCGATAGTTGCATTGTAACACACACGTGTTTTGAAGACATTGCGTTATCATGTGCGTGTTTTTTTTAACAATTGAACCATAAACGTAAAGATCGACTCTGATCGTGGCGTCGACTAGGATCAAAGAGCTAAAACTCAGGACATTTCTAGATGAATGTTGTTGCTTGCACACGGGCAAGATTGGGTAGTGGGTTGAACAGCCGCCACGAATGAACGACCGTGAACAACTTTATTATTCAAATGAATGTGATTGGCCGGCTAGATTGCAGGCTTTCACAGAGGGAACTTATAGGAGTCTTGTCAATGTTAGATAGTCCAAGGACTTTAACATACCTTGAATAAAACTTTCATCAAACTGGCATAACTTGGTATGTCCGTCAATTGCATATTGCATTTCAACAGCTTCCGAATTGGTCGGTCCAAGTTGTGTATGCTATGTATAATAATACAAAGTCACCAATTCAGGAATGGGTTTAGGTGACGCAGGCTACGACTCACTCTTGAAAAGTTTTCTAAATAGTTTAGTCCCGATAAAGACTCAGACATGAGGTGCTTTAACTCAAACATTTTGTCTAGATATTTAGTGGCAAGGAATCGTTTTTGTGGTATTTTCTCATATAAGCTTGCCAAACAATTACGTAATTAGCATCTGTAATAGGACAGAGCAATACAATGCTTGTATCCGTCCGCCTTACTAACGTGATTAAGGTATTGGGAATCGCCTAATGTTCGTAAGTGACTCATTGTCATGGATTAAAGCAGCGATAAGTAATCGGCAAATGACACCCAATGTTGATAGCTGCCCACAAACGTAGGAATATTTATTTTGGTAACGAGGGTGTGCCGGCATTCCCTCGCTGATGTTTGCAGTTTCCCGTAGTCTTTAGTGACTCTGCAAATGCCTTACCTCATAATAAATATCGTCGAATGATTTCTAAGACTTTCGAGTCAACAACGTTCTCAAATCAAGAAGACTTGAGTTTCAAACGATTTTTTCTGGCGTGGATTTTGGTGAATTCTTCGGAAATGTTATCGAGTGTTCAAATCTCACTTTGCAGGCTTTGTTACTTTGGCTGCGTTTCCTGGTATTTCCTTAGTTTAGGTAAAGGCGTTTGAAGCTTACGGAATTTACTTCGTTTTTTACGTACTCGAGACTGGCTTAATTTATTTTCAAGTTTTAGTTTGAGTGCCTTTCTCGGCCATAAGTTTTTAAAAGTGACAGGACAACTTCTTTAGGACACTATTACAAAACCAAAGCGATAGCCCTGGCGCTAGATCGCCCTATCAAAAAGAGTGGAATAGATCAAGACAAAAATTAACAAACCTCAATCAAATGCTAGACTAACGACCTGATCGGGCTACGGAGGACCAGAAACTATGTCTATGCAGGGAGACATCAATACGAAATTAAAAATTGAAAATAAATTTGTCGCCGGAGGTTGGCGTTAGGAGCAGTAAAGTTTAGGAATGAATGTTGTTGTTTAGTAGGAGCCGCACTCCCCTTAAAGTCCACTTGTTGGTCAAGGCACAGCCAGCTCGGCTTTGGTTGGTTCCGTTGTCCTTGACTTTTTCCACTAATAATAATTTTAACCAATAAACACACGATGTGGTCTACACACCACTGTAGCTCGGCAGTGCATGTGCGCCCTGCCTAAGGGCGAATGACCGAACTTGAACAATGTTCAGATATTTAATGACGTAGTTGTCGACTGGTTTGTACTACAGTTTTATATTTTGGGCAGTGTCGGCGTAGGACTATGGGAAGGGGAGGGAAAAATAGGATTCAAAATTATAATCCTAAACAGATGAGAGACCACTCCCTGCAAAAAAGACTACTTGCCTGATCCTGAGCTAACTTTTCCGAAAAGTCTATGCTGCTGCTCTTGCACAAGAAACAGCTAGTAAGGATGCAAATGAATTACATGCTTCCGATGGCAAGGTCTATGAGCCTAGGGCCATCTGCAGGACAGTATCATAGCTAGGCCTGAACTAGGTGATAAGGGGGGGTTTACCCCTAAGGTATAGATCTTACAAGCTCGGCCCGTCATAGTAATACAAATAGGCATTGCTACCGCTGTGGAAGGTGGGAACACTTTGGCAAATCGTTGCCCCCGGGCACTTCCATACCAATGTAGGTTTTGCAAAAAGGAGGCCATTTTGAGAAAATGTGTTTGGTCAAACAAAATAGCCAAGGACCTACTCTGGACCGTGATAAGAAGCCTAAGCCTACTAATAAAAACATGCAACTATCCGATGTGGATAAACCAGATGAGAGTAGGCCTACTACTATGTCAATGCAACCTTCATATTTATTCAAGATTACAGATACTAAGCCTAACCATGCAGAGCCAGACTGTGTACAGCTAATGTTGGACGGTCAACCATTACAGTTCGAAGTCGACAGCGGTGCATCTCGAACGCTGATTTGGGTCAAAACACTTTTGAGAAATTATGGCCTAAAGGTCGGCCATTGGCTCAATCGTTACCCTCTTTACAGACTTGGTCCAAGGAGCGATTATCGATTCGGGGTGAATTTAGGTACGAGTTCTTTCGGAGCCCAGCTACATACTTTACCTTTACTGGTTATGGAGGTACGGTCCTAGCTTGCTGGGACGGAATTGGTTTCAACCATTCGGGTTAAAGAATAGAAGGTATTCAATGGACGTGTTCACCAAAACCTGTTCAGTACCCGTACAAATAAAAGATTTCTCTGAGGTCTTTGAGGATGGTCCGGAAATTCAAGGGCAAACCTGTGAAGCTCTTATTAAAAGAAATGCAAACCGGTTTTCTTAAAACATCGTAGTGTACCTTTCCCATTACGAGATCGTGTCGATGCCGAATTAGACAGGTTAGTGCAAGAGGATAGTAAGTAAGTAGTAAGTAATGTTTTATTCATTTGACTAATACAGAGTAGAAGTATAACACTATCACCTATTCTCTAGAGAGAGAGAGATAGGTGGAGTGAAATGATAAGGTTATAATAAAATTAAGGTTAACAAATGTTTTTTGTTAATACATAGATAAATGTAATATACAATATGAAACATAAAAAATGCAATTACATTTACAATGACGCACACAATAATAATAATACATTGTAAATATTGATATTAATGACAATCACAAGGTAATTTATTTGGGAGAGCCGTCAGATAGAAACTCATGAAGTGAGTAATAACTGTTTTTTAAGCAGAAAGGACTTAAGATTAGATTTGAAAGAATTGTCAGATGGGCATAGCGAATTTATTCGGAAGGTTATTATAATAATTGATGCTAAGTAGTATGGACCTTTAGAGAAAAGGGAAAGATTATGAGAGGAAATGTGAACTAAATGCTGGAACGTGTAAAGTGATCAGAACATTGTGTTTTGCTGGAAGATGTGGGTATTAAGGCGAACAAAAAGAGATGCTGACTGATCAGGACACATGCAGTGTTGGGATTTCTAATTGTCGAAAGAGTTCCCGACAAGATGCTTTCTAGAAGCTCCCGCTATTATCCTGATTGCTCTTTTCTGGAGGATGAAGACTCTTTTTGCATGAGGCGATGCACCCCAGAAAAGTGTACCATACGAAAGGTGGGAGTGATAAATGCAAAGTATGTAATAATCAAATATGAGGTTGGACTATAGTTTAAGTTTCCTGAGTATATAACACCCACTAAGAATTTTAGATGAAACAATGTTTGTTTGACCCGACCAATCAAAGTCTCTGTTAGGATTAATCCTAAAAGTTTAAATGAAGAAGAGCGAATATGTGGTTACTCCCAATTTGGATTAGAGGGCTTGACAGGGGTATATTTTGGGGAGTATGAAAATTCATGTATACTGTTTTGGGAAGAGATAATGAAAGAATGTTTTGCTGGCAGTACTGAGACATTTGCACAGCCTTTTGATTTAATATCATTGGAAAGCTAGATATAGTGTTGTTGGGGGCAGTTAGCAGATGACTGAAGTCATCTGCATACTGTAGAAGAAGTCCACCGGTTAGGTGCAGCTGCGGATCATTAACATGAAGGGAGGAAAGCGAAGGGACCTAATATCGAGCCTTGAGGGACTCCTTTAACTAATTTTTGAGGATCTGAGAGAACTGTTTTTGTTAAATTATTGTCAACAGTGCGGATAGCGACTACTTGTGAGCGTCCAGATAGGTATGATGAAAGCCAACTTTGAGCAATACCTCTGATCCCATAGTACTGCCATTTTGACAGAAACGTCCTGTGATCAATTGAATCAAAGGCCTTGCTAAGATCATAAAATATGCTAACTGCCTGTTCTCCTTTATCAAGGCGGAATAAACATGTGAGAGGAAACTGAAAAGAGCGGAGTTGTTGATCTATGTTTAAGGAAACCATGTTGACTTGTGAAAGAACGTTGTGATGATTGAGATGTGCCTATAAGGCGATCATGCATGATGTATTCATAACTTTAGAAAAAGACGATAAGATTGAGATGGGGCGGTATGTGTTTTTGTCAGATTTTTTCCCTTTTTTCTTATAGATTGGTATTACCTTTGCTATTTTAAGATCAGAGGGAAAGTACCTGATGAAATAGACTCAATTAATATGTAAAATAAGGGGAAGAGCTAAAAAGTGGTAGCATTTTTGCCAATGAGTGATCCTGGAATTTCATCCAGCCCAGCTGAGTGTCTTGTGCTTAGTTTTTTCATATAGTTTGCACTTCACTGGGAGTGGTTGGCTTAGAAAATGGTTTGAACTGGGCAGGGAACCTTTTTGGGTGATATTGTGAGGAAGGTTTAGAATTCCCTGTTGCAATTGCTGGTGGCACATTAATGGTGGTGAAAAGGTATTTAAAATATTGCCTAATGAAGTTGGGTTAGATACTAGTTTTTTCATGCATTATGGTGATACTTTCTTTGGATATGGGCGAAGAAGTCTGAGATTTGATACGACCAGGCCATTTTAGAGATGTTAGAGGAGTCGGCTATTTTTGCGGCTATAAAATTGAAGTTTGATTGTCTAATGTTTTTGGCATGAGACTTTTTGAGGGCCAAGTATTGCTCTTTACTAACTGATCTATTTTGGGATGTTTCAATGATGAGTGAAGATTTCTTAGTGTTTTTCCCTCACAGCGAAGTGCCTGAGTAATCCATGGGTTACCTACTGTTTCCGAATTTGAATTGTTTTCAGAGAAAAGCTTCATTGAAGTGACCAAGAAATGGACACAAAAAATTGAGTATAAAACATCAGCATCTGCTGTAAATGATAAAGATGACCATGTTCACCACCTAGCCGTGAGATAAAGTGAGCATATTTTCATCATTGAAAAAACGTTTTGAGTCAGAATCTTTGAGTGATAATGGGAGAGGATAGGTCAAGAAAAAGAGCATGATGGTCGGAAAGCCCTGGATCACGCACTGTGGCAGTGATAAGAGATTCGTCGATGGAGGTAAAAATATTATCAATCAAGGATTTACTGGAAAGTGTGACTCTTGTAGGAGATGTGATGGTAGCATACATATAAACAGGAATTTAGTAAATCATTAGTTTCAGTGCTGGTGTAGATTGTGTTAAGAGGTCAATATTGTGGTCTCCACAAATTATGTAAGAGGCATTGGGAATTTCTTTGTTATAAACACTAGCATTTTTTTCTAAGGAGGAGAAAAAACTTTAGGGTCACTAAGTGGAGATCGATACAAAGATATGATTATAAATGAGAATTAGAGATGTGCCATGAAGCCCCAGAGCATTCAAAAGACTTTTCAATGTTAAAGTTTTTAATTTCAGCTATAGGAGAAATGCTAAGATGAGGTTTAGCAAATATAGCCACACCTCCATGAATAAATGAGGAGCGGCAAAAGATATCAACATTAACATAGTTTGGGATACAAAAGGAGTCAATTTCAGAAATTGGAAAGCCAGTGCTCTGCTATACAGAGGATATCTGGAGAAGAAGCGCTGAGGAAAGCTCAAGCTCTTCTATTTTATTCCTTATTGATTGTATATTTAGAAACACTAATTTAGAATGTGTTCTGAGAGGGACCTGTGACGAGGCTATGTTTTGTTTTTTTCTGGGGTGTGCGGGGAAAATCCTGAGAAGACGAGGTGATAGCTCTTTTGACTTTAGTTTTTGTTTTGTTTGCTAAAATAGGGGCTGCCATGTTTGGCCTTGCTGATGACCGTGTGAGAATGGGGTCACGCTGGAAGCTAAGGCTAGGCTTACCCTTGGGGTTTTAGTACTAGCTTTTTAGTTTTTTGCTTTACATGGATTGACTGGTGAAGTGGTTCTGAAGATGAAGGTTTAGGCTTTACAGTTTGTTGAGTCGACTCTTCTATTCGTAAAATATAGATGATGAGTGATGTGTGCTAGCAGGGGTCGACGTAGAGTTTCACGCCGGGGTCAACAGATGAGTGCATCATGAATGGTATTGCTTTGCACATTCCTCATTAGTTCTGATTGGAGTCGGAACTCCAAACTCACTGGACAGCTGCGTAAACCTTCTTGCATTCTTGGAACTTGGAGCTTATTTGAGGGTTGTTTTTTTGGAGTTAAACATTTTGTGCTCTGATTTACTTGTCCGTTTGCCTTGTTTTTGGTGGCTGCTTTCTTTTTGACTGTATGTAATAAACGTTGATTTTAATATTGGAATTTATGAAAGTTTTGGATAATATGTTTTTTATGGTAGCCAATGAAGACCATCTAGGCCACATCCAATTTTAGGCATTGCTAGTTCTTGTATATTATAAAATAAACAGAACTTTTTTAAGCTATTTAGCGATTTGGCAACATTATGGTACTAGGCTTGTGATGCGACTGCTGTTTGATCACCAAGTTGCAGATAAGTCTACCCTTGCTTCGGAGAAAAACTGAGTCTCCAACTCTGGCTCTCTGGACCGAAGGTAATCAATGCCGCCAAATGTAGATTTAAATTTTAGTTGCAATTCCACGGTTAAGCTTCAGTCTCCGCCACACAATGTACAAGAGGTGTGTCGAGTGGGCATGAGAAAATATCACTTTGGTGTTCACATATCATGAGTTGCAGCTCGGGGTTGAAGTAGTCTTGTTGAACGTAGAGTTGCTATTGGTTTCATGTATTTCATGGTGCGGTGAAGTGATGCTGCGCGAATTTCGTGCATTAATAATCTCTGCCAGTTGGGATGTTAGTTTGGATTTACCACCAGCATTCAGGTGCAAACCGTGCACAGTAAACTCTGATCGTTTCATTACAGACATGTCCACAAAATAGCAATTTGTTTGTGCAGTGATGAATTTAAAATAGTCTGATTGATGTCTAGGATTCTTTTGTTGAAATTTAACGTGTCATATCTAAATGGTATACCAACTATGATCAGAGGACACGACCGTGGGATTTTAATAAGTTTTTTCATATCATCCACAATCGCTTCACAGTCATTTGGCATGTTATTTGTGCCAGCAATTATAATAGTCCAGTCTCGCAGTTTAAGGTAGGCATGGAAGAAGGGACGTCTTCAACTACATTTTTCAGCATTGCATTAGGTTTGCAAATGTTATAGACTTCATAGTTTCCAGATAGCTGAGATGTGATTCTGTGGCTTAGCTCACGTCCATGGCTGTCACTAAACATACGCACTTTAGGTTGCTCTTGTGTATACGTTGACTTGCGCGGACCAAGAGTAGGTCTAAGCTTCTGATGTTGCACATGGATTGATCCACGAGGTCTACCTTCACTTGATATTAAAGGGAGATTGGATGATTCAATAGAGTGTTTGCGACACTGAAACGAGGCAGAGGGTTTACTGCCATTACATAGTGGATCTAATTCAATTGAAATCTCACTACTACCGGCGTTATTTGTGCCGATTTCTGACAGCACACAAGGCTGTAGTTGGTTATAACATTTAGATTGAGTTAGAAAGTTCCAGTTTTTTTTCGACGATGTTTAGTTTTACTTTGTAAATTTCAAAAGCTCTTTATAGTTATTGCATCTTGTTTTCAAATTATCTATAATACCCTCTTGATTGTCAACAATAGTATATAATTTTTCTTGGTTATCCATTGAATCTAGTAATTTCTTCTTAAGTCTAACATTTCTTCATCAATAGGCCTACTGTGGCTGTGTTGCAAATCTTTGTTTGTAGTATAGTTTTGAGAAAGAATTTTCGGCAAAAGTTTCAGTCGACTTATGTAGGTCCAATTTATTTGATTTAGGCCTAACTAGAAATGCTTCAGCTTGACCCGTAGCAACATAAGTATCGAGCGCCTGATGAACGTCAACTTTACGTTTATTAATTAGTGTATGAAATAATTTCTCAAGCATTCCTCTGTTGCTGTATATACCCTTTGGGGAAATGTCATATTTCATGAACTCAAATTCAATGTTACTTATTGACATTTTCTTAAGCAATAGTTCAAAAAATGCCATCGTGTTTTGTAGCTGTCATGTTGTTGGTTATAGTAATTGAAAATAAACAATATCCTTTGTTTTCGTTAGATACGAAATGTCAACATAAAATATCCATGAAAAATGCAATATTTAAAACTTAAAATGCGTATTAAATACTGTGGGTACTCACGAGATAACGGTACCTGAGGTTTCAATGCTTCTAGCTATCTTTTAACACTAAATTCATGTATAAAACTCAATGAAAAAACAATTCAATCATTTAAATGATATTACCAAAAATGCACCATTTAAACTGAAACAAGTCACAGCCTTGTTATATCTTGGAACCTGTCAGTAACTCAGAATGGGCTACACCCATTGTTACAGTTTTAAAGAAAAATGGGAAGGTCAGAATTTGTGGTGACTATAGGTCTACGGTAAATAAATCGCTGTGTGTCGATGTTTACCCGCTACCATCAAACGATGAAGTAATTGCAAAATTAGCGGGTGGTTGCTTCTTTACTAAACTAGATTTAGATCAAGCATATACACAAATTCCGGTAGATCCAGAATCGGCTACGATTCTTACATTAAATACTACAAGGGGACTCCTACGCCCGAGGCGTTTGACTTTTGGAGTGGCCTCTGCACCTGCTTATTTCCAGCGAACGATGGAGTCCATTGTACGAGACATTGACGGAGTTGCAGTGTTCCTTGACGACTTCCTAATTTCAGGAAAGGACTTACAGCAATTATGGTCAAGAACGCGTAGCGTGTTGCAACGATTCAAGGATTTAGGCCTACGCGTCTCCCTCCACAAATGTGCTTTTGCAGTAAGGTCAGTACAGTATGTGGGATTTTGCTTAGATCAGACGGGATTGAGACCAACTAATGATAAAGTCAAGGCAATTAGGGAAGCTAGAGCACCTACAAACCTGAAGGAACTGCAATCATTCCTGGGGCTGCTGAACTTCTATGATCGTTTTATTCAGAATAAAGCTAGCCTCTTACACCCATTGTACCAATTGCTATCGAGGATAAAAGTTTCCATTGGGGTAAAGACCAAGAGAAGAGTTTCAAAAAAGCTAAGCTTGCTGTAACTACTGATAACTGCTTAGTGCACTACAACTCTGATTTACCTTTACTGCTGTCGCGTGGACGCTTCTCCGTACGGGCTGGGAGCTGTACTTAGCCATCAGATGCCAAACGGAGATGAGCGCCCAATCGCTTTCGGATCACGAGTTCTCAACGCTGGCGAAAGAAAATTACTCGCAGCTCGATCGAGAAGCGTTATCTATTATGTACGGACTAAAAATTCCATAAATTTATCTGGGGACGTTCTTTCATGATAATCACAGACCACAAACCACTATTAGGTTTGCTGGGTCCTGGAAAGCCTATTCCTGCTGTACTCTCACCAAGGATGATGAGATGGGCTTTACTCTTAAGTAATTACAATTACTCGCTGATGTACCGTCCCGGACATAAACATGGTAATGCAGATTTCTGTAGTCGCTTGCCTATTCATGATGTATGTGATTTAGGATTTCCTGAGCCTGGCGATGTCTTCATGTTCGAAGAAGCGCCGGATGATTCACCCTTAACTGCTACCAACGTAGCACAGGCTACGTCCAAAGGGACCGCGTATTGGTAAGAATATTGCGATGTGTCCACAAGGTTGGGACATGAGCGATTTGTCTGATGATTCAAACCTTACGCTAGTCGGAGAGAAGCATTATCTACTCATAGGAACTGCATACTTTTGGGAAATCGAGTAGTGATACCTGCTTTGCTCTACGTAACAAAGTTTTTAGAATTGCTACATGCCTCTCATCAGGCATGGTACGATGTAAAGCAATTGCTCGTGCATACGCATGGTTGGCCTGGGATGGACCAAGACATAGAGAATATGGTACGCCAATGCCCGAGCTGTCAAGTTCATCGACATTACCCCTGCCGCTGCTGTTACTCTACCCTGGCCAGTTCCTCACCGACCATGGAGTAGACTGCATTTGGATTTTGCGGGTCCTTTTAAGGGACATACTTTCCTAGTCGTTGTAGATGCACTGACAAAATGGCCAGAAGTACGATTGACTAATGGTTCATTTTCAGCGACTACTGTGGTAACATTTCTGATTGAATTGTTTTCACGTTTTGGATTGCCGGATACAGTTGTTTCCGATAATGGATCTGCTTTTGTATCTGAAGAATTCCAGAGATTCCTGAGGAAGAATGAATAAACACATACGCAGTGCCCCGTACCACCCAGCCACTAACGGTTTGGCGGAGCGAATGGGGGGCACCATCAAGGACCATCTATCGAAGATGGAACCAAGAAATTGGCATGAAAACCTGCATAAATTGTTAGCTGATCTTCGCTCTACACCTGGAACGTCTGGTTCCAATCAGACACCAAGTGAGCGTCTACTGGGGTTTTAAAGTCAAAACTATTTTGGACTTACTGCATCCAGATTCGAAGACGGATTGCAGAGAGTTAGACCAGCATGTCGAGCGTTTTAAACAAGTGTGAACGAACATTTTCTAAAAACGATACAGTGTTCTATCGGAATTATGCTGCAGGCCCAGCTTGGTTGCCTGGTATCGTTACTGACGCAGGACCCAGAAATATTCAAATACGAAGTCCTGATGGTTCACCGGTCCATCGACATCTTGACCAGCTACTGGCGCGGCCTAGAGCGACACTTCCTGCACGACTGGGTCAACCCGAATTAGATGATCAAGAGACACGGTTGGTTCAAACCCGAATTAGATGATCAAAAGACACGGTTGGTTCAACCTGAAGTAGAAGGAACCATATTACCTAGAGCCTCAACACGAATCCGGAAGCCTCCCTCCCATCTTGATGATTATGTATTGTAAATAAAATTAAATGTAGTGTGATCTTAAGGGGGAGATGTTGTGTATATTATTATGTTTAGTTTTTTGTATTTCATATGAGCCGCCGCGCACTGATATTTCCGCGCACTATTTTCCGCGGACTACTTTTCACGCAGCGACTGCGCCGTGAAGTGACAGTGAGCAGTTGATCTTCTTCCGGAACCTAGCCTGACAGGTCCACGTTTTGCAATGTTCTAAGTGTAATTGAATATGTCTTTACTTAATAAAGCAACATGGTTATTTGGACGTCGTGTACTGAAAATTAGTTTCACCTTGATTCCTAAACATAACATATACCAAGTGACTTGATAGAGATGGACAAATTTTACATTGCAACTAATTTCAATACTTATTATGTTATCATTTTTGCTATGGCTAGCAGCAAATAGAATAGTAATTTTAGTTTTATCCATATTCATTACAAGTTTATTTAATCTGAAATAATGGTCCATCTGTATCAGCACCTCTTTCAGCAAGCAGATTAGTTCATTTATTGAGTAAGCCATCCATGAGTAGTACTGATATATCATCTGCATACATAGTGATTTTAATTATGGCGTTTATCAGATACAGACTAAAATCATTTGTAAATAAAATGTAGAATAGGGGCCCAAGCACAGAACCTTGAGGCACCCCTACCTTAACTTGTAACTTTTCAGATTTTTTACTAGATGACACATTTCCCGACTTGTATCTAGTTTCCACATATTGAGTCCTATTTGTCAGATAGGATTTGATCCAATCGTGGCATTTACCACGAATCCCATACATACTAAGTTTATTAAGTAGCAAAGTATGGTCATTGCAATCAAATGCCTTACTTAAGTCTACAAAAATTCCTGCAGTTAACCTACCCTTGTCGAGGGACTGGTAAATTTCATTTACAAAGTCTTGTAAGGCCGTTTCAGTTGAATGCTTTGCTCTAAAACCATGTTGATTTTCCATATTGATGTTGAACTTATCAGTAAAAGCTTCTAGTCTTGTATGCATGGCGAGTTCAAAAACTTTAGAGAAAGCTGACAATAGGGATATGGGCCTATAGTTTTTAGTTTCCTGATGATAACCTTTTTTATAGATGGGGACAACACGTGCCTCTTTTAACAATTCCGGAAAGACCCCTTCTTCAAATGACCTGTAATTAAAAAGCACAATGGAGCTGCAAGGTGCATTTTCATTTTTTTTAGTATACTACATGGAAAATCATCAGGGCCATATGAATTTTTATTTGCAAGGTTGCTGATTATTTCAAGTATTTCTGACTCTGTGACGTTACTTAGAAATATGGAGTTGCTAATACCCTGGGTAAGCACCTCTTTACAATAAATAGGGGGGATTTGCGCTTGTATTGCTAGAGCAGCATTTGTGAAGTACTGATTGAATTCATTAGCCACTTCAAGAGGGTTTGACGCAATGTGCCCATCTTCGCATTTTAACTTAATAGTGAACTGTGTGGAGTTATTACCGACTTAAGCTTTCCATTGATGCATTCAAGGCGGTTGTTTGTAGCGTTAAGAAAGTTGGAATTTGGAAGCTTTCCATTGATGCATTCAAGGCGGTTGTTTGTAGCGTTAAGAAAGTTGGAATTTGGAAAGCTTTCCATTATGATTAAAAGGGGGTTTTTGGTTTTTTAGCGTTAAGAAAGTTGGAATTTGGAAGCTTTCCATTGATGCATTCAAGGCGGTTGTTTGTAGCTTTAAGAAAAATGGAATTTGGCGCCGGGTCGTCGCGCCCACGTGCGAAGTACCATACAAGTGCCAGTACATACGCTTAGACTAATAAAAATAAAACCCGGTTCCAAATAAGGACGGGTCGGGGGGTGACGTATCACCAGGCCGGGGATTTTCAGATTTGCTAGCCAGGCTCAACACCCCCTCATTACTTCGATGTCTTCTATGACGGGCATTGCTACTTTCTCCCATTTTTTTTCTATCCCCAGGTCTTTCTTTATTTAATCTATCCCATGATTTTTTTCTTTTTTCAACGTTACATTTTATTTGGTCCCCCCATCTATCCTTTATCTTGGGCACATGGGGGGCCCCCCCCCCCCCCATGTGCGTTCAAATTCTCGTCTTGGGATTCTATCTTGTTTCATTCTTCGTACATGCCCATACCATCGAAGTCTTTCTCTTCCTATTTTATTTCGTAGCCTTTCCACTGCTAGTTTGTTTCTTATTGTTTTGCTCCGTACCGGACCACCGGTACCTTGTCTATTTTTGTTAAGGCTACAGAACTTCTTAAAAATTTCATCTCTGCTGGCAGCTGCTTGTAATCTGCTGTCTTCCTTTCCTCCTATTGTTCATGCCACTGATGTATATGATATTATTGGGAGGAAATACATTTTTGGATGAGTGTAGCGAGCGAAGCGAAGATTCCATTTCACTACACTGGAGAAAAAAATCCGGAATGTTTTTTTTTCTTTTTTTATGTATTTTTGTCTGTCTGTTAACACGATTCCGGCTAAACCGTTTCTCCGATTGCGATGAAATTTTATGGAGGCCTTCGAAATCTCTGAACTTAGAACTGCCACGTTTTTGAGCGCAATCGGAAAAATTTTTCTCATGAAAATCGCAATTTTAGATTTTTTTTTATTTTTAAAGAATTTCTTCGACTTACAACTACATGCTTTGTCCGATGGTAATGATTTTTTCACAGAACCTTAATTTTATGAATTGATATAGGCCTATTCGTGTGAAATTTGAGCGTAATCGAAAAATATTTCTCATGAAAATCGCAATTTTACAGTTTTTTTTTTTAATCAATTCTTTGGCTTATGACACCTAAATGCTTTATCCTATTGTAATGCTTTTTTAACAGAACCTTAATTTTATGAATTAATATATTCATGTAAAATTTGAACGCAATCGAATAATTATTTCTTATGAAAATTGCAATTTTACTTTTTTTTTTTTTTTTTTAATTACGATTAATAAAAAGAAATAAAAAAAGAAAGTTCATTTTTTACAGAATTTAATTTAATTAAAAAAAATTCTTTGACTTAGTAATAATTTTTTCACAGAACAACAGAAAATCCGCATAACACATGGCAGCTCAATGCACCAATTACGCTCATCCAACAACGCGGCGGGACTTAAGCGTTTTCCTAGGGTATAATAGCATTTTGCACCTGGATGATATTTCTTCTTTCCATAATAGTTTACGTACACTTTGGTAAAATTTGTTTGCTAATAGGCCTATAATTCTCCTTGATATTTCAGCATCTATTTTTGCGTCTTTTGTTAGTAGGCCTATATACTTCCGAGGTATTTGAATGCTTCTGCTATGACCAGCTCTTCTCCCCGTAGTATTATCTTCTTCTTCTGATTTTGTTAACTTTTCTTCATTTCTATTAGTGTTTTGCTCTTTTCAATGCTTATCATCAGGTTAAACTTCAGTGTTTCCTCATTCCATCTATCTACGCTCTTCTGGGCGTTAAACTAATTTGAAGAAATTCTTACGTTCGAACGCAAGATTATCCACTGTCAACAAACAAACTCTGTTCAGACTGTTGTAACCTCGGCCTAGGCCTATAGCATAGGCCTCTACCCTTGAACAACTTTCTGATGCCATTATGGTCGTCGTTATTGTTCATGATGCAGAGTTTCTTTTCCGGGCTTTTTTCATCCTAGGCATGGCCTAGGACTGCTGTAGGCCGTAAATAAATTTTAACCCTTTCCGGCCCAACGGCGCCATATGGACCCACAACGTTTTTCAATTTTTATCTGGGTAAATAATAGTTTTTTCAATTTGACCCCAATTTTTTTTTTGTAAATAATAATTTTTTTCACATTCCAATAGGACCAAAAGTGAATTTTTTAGAAAAGATTGAAAATACAAATCTGCAAAAAGGCTAAAAAAATGGGGGGAAAACGGTTTGTCCGGAAATGAAATAAATCCCTAGAATTGCTATTAGCCTATTTGAGGTACAAAAAATTCAAAATGTGCAAAACAATTTAGGAAAATCTAGTTTTAGGAATGTATTTCAAATTAGAATTTTTACTTACCTAAAATGAAGTTTTTATTCAAACTCCTAAATTTCCCAAAATTAAAATTCATGATTAAAAATATGAAAAAATACTCAAATTCATAGAAAAAAATGCAAAACTCGAATTGTTTGCTTAAAATTACCCAATTTTAACAAATTTAATTCGGGCCTGAAAGGGTTAAGGTTATTGAAACAAATTCTAGCCTAGGCTAGGTCCTAGACTAGAATGATACAAACTTTTGTCTTTCAGTAGGTATGTGTTTGATTTTAGAAAACAGTTTTCGAGAGAGTGCATGCCAAGCTGTTGTTGAAGAATTGAGGGAATGTTGCCGCAAATTTAAGGATATTTCTATCACCTGCGACGGCATTGACATACGGGTAATATCAGAATCTTTCCTAATTTAATTTTAAATATTATAGTTAGTTACTAGTTGTAGGTAAGACTAGATGGGACCAAATACAATAGGAGGATATCCGAGATCAAGTAGGCGCGAGGAATTTAATGGAGCGAATTGGAGAGAGAAGATTAAAGTGGTTCGGACATGTCAAAAGGATGGAAAGATCGAGATTAGGTACCGAGAAGGATGATGGAATTGGAAATTCCAGGTAGGAGACCAAGGGGCAGACCAAAACAACAATGGCAGAATAGTGTGAGAAAAGATGTAGAACAGCGTGGAGGAGACTGGAATGTGGTGGAAGAAGAGGAGTGGTGGCAGGACAGAAGAAGATGGAGAGGCCTGTCTTCAATGCCGACCCAACGCAGAGTTGGACGTGGCAACAGATGATGATGATTGTCCTCCCCTTTTAAAACAATTTTTATAGTTAAATGGCCTACCTAATAGGCCTCCTATCTGAATGGTAAAAGGACAACACTGGATGTGTTATTGCCGCTTATCTGTAGGCCTAGATGTACGTTACCATTTTAGCTGGCATTCGTCTGTGACAGATCACAGCCTGTTGGGGCCTATTCTTCTGGGTTTGAAGGTACATGGGCACAATGGCGTTTCTGGCATAGGGGCAGGTGAGGCTGTGCCCCACCATCAATTTCTAGCACCACACGGAAAAATAGAATAATTAGAAGCACATCTGAATCGTTTGAATGATTTATTTAATAACAACCGTATTCAATTTCCGCGCCATTCAGTAGTAGGCCTAGTAAAAAAAAAATTGTTTGATAGCATCATCTGCGGCGCATCCACCCTGAAGCGTTCCTTGCTTCATGTGGGGCTAGCCCCATTGGCCTATGCCTACAGCATTCAGGTGTAGTTCTGCCCACATCGAGCGGGACCGCGTCTTGTACGGTACCAAGTGAGGCAACTCGGATCTGTCACCATTACGTGTAAATCACTGACGGGCTGACAAATTCGAAGCAAATACTTCACGCAATCGACATCATGACAAAAATATGATTAAATGCCATGATTGGAATGGAAATATTATGTAGGTGGTATCCATTTTTCATCTCAAATGTAGGTATTGATTGATATCAAATTACATTAAAATTTTAATATCAGTTAGGCCTACCTAGTTAAATTAAATTATCTCCCCAGAAAAAATAAAAATAAAATTACTCATGTAGGCCTAGCAATATCATCAGTACGGTACAACAAGTAGTCTTATTTGCCTATGGATAAATAGAGGCCTACATGAGCCAAACCATTGATCCTGCTAGCTCTATGAGAAAAATGTGTGTAGGAAAAAAAAAACATAAATCTGATCTACTTGCCCCACTTAATTTTAAAGGCACAAGACGCCACTGTATGTGCATATGTCTTCGGTCGCGCTGCCGCGCACTGAGCCAAGTTGGTCTTTTCTTAGTAGTATTTTGGTCTAAGGCAGGTATTTATGGTTAAAACGAATTTTTGCCGCTAAAAACCGTGAATTATAAATGGGTCTAATTTTCAACACGCAAGTCTCTGCTTTTGGTCAAAACAAAATCAATGATGCAAATAAGTTCCATCTAGGGCTGTGAACGGGTACTCGGGTACTACCCGCTCGTTGATTAGGCTATAGCCAGGGTAATTAATGAAATTAGTTGCCGGGAACATGTTGTTTCATTTCAAATTACACTCATTTAACCTACCGACGTCGCTTGTCAGTCTTTCAAACGGCAGCGTGCAGTGGTGGCAGTAGGTGATTGGTCATTAATTAGTGCTTGAGTGAGGGTTGTCACCAACACTGATGAGAGCGGAACATTACGCCTAGTACAGGGAGGCCCTCGCTACACGTGCATCACCATGTATGTTAATCAGCCTATAAGTTATGCGTAGAGTTTATGCATTCTTGCAACATCAGTTTAGCATCTCTGGCTCCCTTTCACGAAGAGAAATGAATTAGAGCGTGTGTGTTGAAAAGTGACGACTCGTCGACGAGTGTATTAAAGTAGAGGAACTTATCAAAAAGTTTTTTTTTCCACTTACCTTTACTTGATTGCAAGATGACCACTGATTTAAAGTTCATCAAATAAAATAGAGTAGCATGCAAATATACCTACCCATAAGTTTACCATCGATTTCAAGCCAAAGTACCCTTTTGAACTACGTATGCTTTTTTTAAAACCATACGCAGTCCATACGGTCACCCAGATGACTGGACCGGGTCCACAGCACGTCCCGATACTGTGTTCGTGGTGACGACTCTGGTGTCACCTGACGCTCCATCGCTGGTAGACCTGCGTGTCCTGAGACATTCCCGAGTTACAGTTGAGCCTTACAAAGGTGCAAAGGGTCCAACAATGTGCTTCAACTGTCAGCGGTTTAACCACACCTCTACATTCTGCAATGTTGGCCCTCGCTGCTTCAAGTGTGCTGAAGTACACAGTGGTCGCGACTGTAAGAAGTCACCCCTTGTGCCCGCAAAGTGTGTAAACTGTGGTGGAGACCACCCTGCATCATATAGGAAGCATAGGTGCCGACTTCTTAAAATCTCGGGGGGGCTCAAAAATCACTCGTTTCATAACAAAACTGAGGATATAAAGTTTGGTTTTGATTAAAGCCTTTTTGGCCCAATAGGTATCCAAAATCAGATAAACTTCCTTTTCCTTTTTTGGATAGCCCTAGTGCCTAAATTACCACCCCATGTTTTTAAATTTTATTTTATTTATTTATGTCTCTATTTGCAACAGGCAATGTAGCCCACTAGTGCAAATTTAATAGAGAAGGGAGGAGGGGAAACCCGGTACCGGCACATAGCCTACTCCTACCGAAAAGTACCAAGGGGACCAACGGCTTTACGTCCCATCCGATAGGACGATGTAACTTTTGACAGTCATATAGGTTCCTCCACTAACCCGGACTGCCGAGCAGACGGCGCCAAGGAGAACGAAGCTGTCACACAAGCTTACGAACCCTAGTCTGCTCTAGCCAGCAATATACGTGCGTTTCAGGGCAGAGCGGCGACCCACTCAACCCCTGACCACGCCCGATGTTGCTTAACTTCAGTGTTCGAGTGGGAACTGGTTAAACGACCGCGGCTAAATCGCTGGATTGTTGTTGTTGTAAGAGCGAAACATTTCTTATTAGTATAATCCTAATTGCAGCATTATTGTGCTAATTTGTAAGTTTTAATTTTCCCCAATTTGGATATGAGGCTCAAAATTACCACTTGATTTTTCGTCTATTGTTCTAGTCCAAACATAAATATTATATATATAGAAACATTTTTTTAAACCAATAGGCTTTCCCCTGACAGCCCATGTGGCCCAAAGTTACAAGCAGATTCTTTTGATATGGTGTTTTTATGAAAGAATGGACAATTTTTCATCTATCCAAGTTCCAGTTTGCATCTTTATTTTGTTCATCCGAAAATTTCCGCAGTGACAAAATAATTTGTCTTACCTTTGAGCAGCTTGGGGTCCAAAGTTAAATTCAAATTTTTGTAAATTATATTTACATAAAAAAGATAGGCAATTTCTAACAAGTCCACGGAATTAAACAATTCTAATCACAATTTCCACGTTGTTCTTTTATTTACTAACACAATTTCGACAGCCCTGGGGCTCAAAGAAACCTTAAGATTTAAAGATGGTGTTTTTATGAAAGAGCCAAAAATCTCCAATAAACATACCATACCAAAGGAATAACTCTCGTCTCAATTTGCAATTTGTTTATCTATATAATTTGGACTTTTTCCAACTTTGGACAGGCCAGAAGCTCAAAGTTAACGTCCAATTTTTTGAAAGTGGTGTTTTTGTTCCAAATTTTCTAGTTCCGTTTAACACCGTTCTTCTGCTTATTCTAGCAATTTAGATTTTTCGGATTTTTCGGTTCCACAAAGTAAAATTTTGATATGCATGTAAATCACATAGGCCCCTTCCTGCCCCTATATACGGGTAAAAAGAAAATCACATTTTATTTTTTAGGCCTAAATTTTAAAATGCCCTTTTGGGGGGAGGTTAACGACTAAGAGCAATTTTTTTGAAAACTTACAATGGCTAGACAAAGAGCTTCATGTAGCAAAAAAAAATCAGCCTAAGGTCCAGCAGTTCAAAAGTTACGAATTTACGGGCACGCTGAGATAGACTCAAATTTGAGTTTTACGGATTGCCGTAACAAAAAAGCTATTAACGTCAGAATGAAAAGAAAACAGAAATTGTACATGTATATTTTGTATTGGTAACAACTGTACCAAATTTTGACAAAATCTAAAGGATACATTTTTATTTTCTTCTTTTTTTGGTTGATTTCATATGGAACCACCCAGAGGCATTTTCACTCATTTGCACAGCCTAGTTCCACCACAGATACCTGCTTCTGAATTCTTGTACTAACTAGGTACCCTACATTTTATTGTAATCTGCAAGTCCTGCCAAGATTGCACACCCAACATTTCAAAAGTATCAAGGGGAAGAGAGAAAATAAGGAATTGTTTTCACCATCAATTTACCACTTTGACATAAATAATCAAAAATGTACTTTTATTTTCAACCCAAATACCTGCCTCTGGATATGTGTGCTTAGTCGTCATATCCCTAGCCTATCTGGTATTCATATTACATGTTTACATTTTCTTTCAGCCATCTGTTGACAGAAAGTAATGGATAAAAGGCAAGGACCGGTACAACGCCGTGCTGTATTGAAAGACCTCTCTTGGATACAACGCAATCCACGCCTCTTTTCAAGCATATTCTTGACTACCAGTGTGCTGTTGTTATTCAGTCGCCCATTGTATGACATCTTTATTCGTGAATACCCAGAAGAGGTGCAGGAGACCCGCAAATAAGTAAACAAAAGTGTAATTCTTATGCATAACTCAATTATACTAGCAAATTACATTTTGCATTGGCATGTGTGCTCACTTGGTATGCACTGGCTACAATAGGCTATTTGCATGAGTGTTACATTTAGTTTTAAACATATATTTCTTTAGGCCTATCTATAGTGATATAAAATTTCGGGATTTTTTTTAGGAAATTTCCAGAAACATTCCCGAGAAAACAAATTTAATGGTAACTTTGGGCTCCAGGGCTGTCTAAAGGGTATAAAAACTCAATTTGAAGGATTGGCAGATAATATAGTATAGCCCTGGCCCCTGAGGTACAAAGTTACAACTAGATTTAAATTATTTTTTAAGAATGTCATATGAACAAATTTTAAAGAAATTTTGCACTAATGTAGGTAAGCCTACTAATATTTTGAGCTAAATAGGATCTAAAGGTCGAACATCCGGAAATATTTCCGATTGACATCCCTAGGCCTATCTATAGGATAAAACGTGTAAGGTTCGGTCTGGACCGGCACCTCCACCATTTTGCACAGTACAAGGATCAATTTCGTGAGTTAATTCACGTTTTGACCACTTTCATACAATCTTGTTTGTTATTTCGCGCTCCTACATGAGATATCGTGTTTTCCAAATGTGGTTTTTCCATCTCTAAATAATGTAATTCGTCGACAATATTACATTTTAGGCCATAAAATGGACATTTAAAAAAATTGAGGAATTTTGTTAATTACCACTTTTCACTAGGCCTACCTCTACCAATAATGAAACTTGCTTGTAATAAATTAGGACATGGGAGTGCACTTTTATGATATGGATATCGTGAATGATGTTTCTTTTGATCAATAGGTGTGAAATAGCTGAACTAAAATTTTAGAGATGGTATCGGTTGAGGTATCGCTACCGGCAAAATCTTCTGACCAATACCAATTCTTCCAATACTATTATTAAAAAATAAATTAAGTTATTTAAATAATTAAATAATCGGATGATACTCAATATCGGTCTATCCCTAAGTAAATAAATGTATTTTATTTACTACAATTCAGAAATTAAAAAAGTCCGCCCCAACCGGGAATCGAACCACGGATCTCCCACATTCCAGGTGGACGTCTTAACCACTAGACCATCAGGACGGGTACATTTTAATCTCTGAATTGTAGTTGCATTATACATCTGAATGGATGGAACAGTACTGCAACGAATATCTGCTGCCTTTGAACTGACCACCAAACATTAATTATAATTTCATTACCTTTACGCAGGTATGAGCGAGGGTTTATTTTTCGATTTGGTTAATCGGGAAACACTCCCGTGGGTGTAATTGTTTTTATTTACTACAATTCAGAAATTAAAAAAATTAAAAAAGTCCGCCCCAACCGGGAATCGAACCACGGATCTCCCACATTCCAGGTGGACGTCTTAACCACTAGACCATCAGGACGGGTACATTTTAATCTCTGAATTGTAGTTGCATTATACATCTGAATGGATGAGATCCGTGGTTCGATTCCCGGTTGGGGCGGACTTTTTTAATTTCTGAATTGTAGTAAATAAAAATAATTACACCCACGGGAGTGTTTCCCGATTAACCAAATTGAGAAATAAACCCTCGCTCATACCTGCGTAAAGGTAATGACATTATAATTAATGTTTGGTGGTCAGTTCAAAGGCAGCAGATATTCGTTGCAGTACTGTTCCATCCATTCAGATGTATAATGCAACTACAATTCAGAGATTAAAATGTACCCGTCCTGATGGTCTAGTGGTTAAGACGTCCACCTGGAATGTGGGAGATCCGTGGTTCGATTCCCGGTTGGGGCGGACTTTTTTAATTTCTGAATTGTAGTAAATAAAAACAATTACACCCACGGGAGTGTTTCCCGATTAACCAAATCGAGAAATAAATAAATGTAGCCTATTTATTTAGAGTGTGTTCTGTTCATTTGGAACAAATTGTTGCAGATGTGTCTGTAATGGAGGCTGTACGTAAGGCACGTGCCCGTTTGCGTCGGTATCCTGAGGTGTTTGCTGCTTGCCAGGGTCCTGCCACAAAGTACGCTTCTTGTGTAGTCAACAAGGACAATGTTAAGCAAAGTGAATGCAGAGAAGAGTTTCGCCAACTAAAAAACTGTTTGGAACAAGCGGCACGGAAAGGCGGAGCACGTCTTTAGAACCTCGTGAAACATTAATCAATTTTTATTTGATTAAGAACAGTTAGAACACATTGGAAGTGAATGCCAAGGAAGTTTCCTAATGTTGTTAGACCTACAGAAATGCTTGCATTAGATCATGCATAGAGTGTAGAGTAGAATGTTTTCTAGTTTTAAAAGAATTAGCCTACATAGTTTGGTCAATGTGTAGTTTTTATAGATAGTACCAAGTACCCTATGTGCTGATTTTTACCTACAACTAATTGAAGTATGTAATCTGAGCTTATTTATGCTACATAAGTCCACACATAGGTTGCATTAAAATAATATAAAAATAAAAATACAATATTGTATTGTGGATAATTTGTACAATATCTTATCAATAACAATAACTTATAACTAAGTATTTAACTTTCTAGTGTGGATTTTCTAGTGTGGAATTAAGTAGCAAATTTGTATACTAAACAAAAGATGTTGAGCATAACATCACATTGCATAGCAGGTTTGTTGATTCGAATTTCTCTTATAATATACGGTGAAATTCAGGATACATTTTCACTTGTGCCGTATACCGATATAGATTATCGTGTTTTTACGGATGCTGCAAGACATATGCTGGAAGGTGGTTCGCCTTATGACCGACATACTTATCGTTACACGCCTTTGCTAGCTGCTGTTTTAATTCCAAATATATTGTTACATCCTGCATGGGGTAAATTGCTATTTTCTTTGGTTGATTTGGGTGTGGGCGTGCTAATACGCCGGCTAGTGTTGTCTCAGGCAGGCTCTGAATCCCAAGCAATTCGGTGTGCTGCAGCATGGCTCTACAACCCACTAGCAATTGTGATAGCAACACGCGGTAATGCAGATTCCATTTCAGCGTTTCTTGTGTTACTGACTGTGCTCTTGCTTCAAGAAAACCATAACCCATTTCTAGTGGGAGTGGTGCATGCCTTGGCCATTCATGTCCGTTTATATCCCATTGTATTTAGTCTTCCTTTGTATCTTGCTTTACAGTCACCTAAGCAGTATCAAGACCGCTATGAAAATACAAATTCTAGTCATTTCAGCAAAATAGCCTCACGTTTTTTACCGAACAAGGACCAAATAACTCTCGCATTTTCTTGCATTGTAATACTCCTTCTGTTAACCTGTGGTTTCTATCATCTTTACGGATATAAATTTCTACACGAAAGCTTCCTGTACCATTTGAGTCGAAATGACATTCGTCATAACTTTTCCGTTTACTTTTACCTTCTTTATTTAAATTCAGAAGTTCCACCTGGAGTTTGGCAAAGAGTGTTTACATTCTTACCACAGATTATTCTACTGTTTGTGTTTTCCATGAAATATGGAAATCGGCGGCATCTTTCTTTTTGTGTTCTTGTTCAATCTATTGTGATTGTGGCATATAATCCTGTGCTCACTTCCCAATATTTTGTGTGGTTTGTTTCTTTGATTCCTCCCTGTATCCCGCAAATAAAACTGTCTGCACGACAAGCTGGCATCTTGGGACTGCTCTGGTTTGGTGCACAGTTAGCTTGGCTCTTGCCTGCCTATTGGTTAGAGTTCCGTGGACGCAGCACATTCATATATGTATGGCTTCAGGGAATTGCATTTTTTTGTGCTAATATGGCAGTATTGGCAAGGCTTATAAGAGCATATGCCTTTGAAGATGTGCATATTTGTAAAAAAGTTAATTGAACTTGTAAACTTTGACATAATAGTGAATGTTAGCAATTGACTGGTTCTAGTATGTATCAGTACCGGTAGTAAGTGAACTGTATTGACTCTGTATTAAATAATTAAATAAAATTTATGAAACGATGATATGAAATATTATTCATTAGGGCGGCCTTTACTAGACTATGTGTTATATAGTATTGTGTGTGGGATAGGATCCAACAGCTTACCTTCGAGAAGTGATGGTGGCTGCCAAATTTGTTTTGTCACCATCACTTCTCGGCTGTTGGATCCTATCCTATACTAGGGATGGGACGTTTAAACGTTTAGTGGACGGTTAGAGGTTATTAAATTCGTTAAAACGTTGAGTCATTTTTTTTTTTTTTAAATAAATGAAATGTTATTTTGTTATCACTTTTGGAGTCTACACAAACACGGGCTAACAAATTAGGACAATAATTTGTTAAAAGTGCTTAATTTTGGTGGAGGTGCCGGGTCCCAGGCTGTATTAAGACATCTTGTCTGTTACACACGGTGGAAGTGCCGGGTCATTAAATGCGATAGTGAGAATAAAACCGTTGCTAATTATTCGTCGGCCGGTCGTAAGTACATAACTACGATGTTTATAAACGCGATTATTTCAAGGGGTTAAATGTTTAGGAAATTAAACGCTTTTTCCCATCCCTATCCTATATCCAATATACTCTAGTCGATTGGCATTCTATCAACATAACATGCAGTAGGTACTTCACTTCAGTGTTGTTAAAGTTACAGCTACTTGACCTTTGAAAGTAGCTTAGCTACTTTTTAAATTACCTTTTGTCTTAAGTAGCTCACTAGTACTTGTGCAGCTACTTTAAAATGGTAGCGACCTACTTTACATCCACTTTTGTTTTTTATTTCACCATAAATGAAATAATAATGTAAAAAAAATGTTTTGGTAATAAAATTAAATATAGGCTAATTCAACTTGTAGGTGCCTCCGAATATTTAATGACGATGAGCCCGAAATAGATACGATTGTTTGTGGTAGGCACAATGTACATTGAACAGATTATGAAGTTTTTTCCCCTTTTGTGGTCAGCCCTATCAATCAAAAAACTTTTCATACGCTGGCCATTATGAAGAAAGACAGGAGAGTGATTCTCAAACTCTTCTGACATACCGTTTCTTTATATGCATGTGACATCATAAACATTGTTGGCTGACATATTGCCGTACATCAGGGATTGCCTTCTCAATATATAGCGGCTATATTCCCGTACATGAAAGCATTGTTGAAGACGATCAAATGACGTTAATGAATATAAAGACATTTGAGAAAAGTGGAAAACTTATGCAAGCTGTTGCTATTTGGGATGGTTGACTAATGATTGATTTTTGCAATGGTAATGGTTTTATTGCATTATTGCAAAATCAAGAAATCACTTCTACACTTCTTACTTTTTGCACTTCTATTAGTGCACTACTTACTGTTTGTAAATTGGTCTTGCATTACCTGGCACTTGTCAAGGTCAAGTGAGAGCATGCACTAGGGTTGCCAGGTGTCCCGTATTACCCGGGAAATCCCGTATTTGATGGGTGTTTCCCGCGTCCCGTATGCTCTAACCCATTGATCAGTATATCACGTATTTAGAATAAAGTAGGCCCTGTGCGCTTTTTAACAATACGCGCGGGCGTATAGTTATCAATCCCTTCCCCTCGGCCGGCCTTGGTGCCTGATCAGTCTGCCGCTGCTGCCTGCAGTTAGGTGGTGGGTGTTATTCGAGTGCATCATTAGCGCGGTGAGTCATTGTAGCGAGTATAGCCGTAACGTGATATTCTTAACCTCGGGCGCGGCGTGCGTGTGACAAACGCATTCGAACTCAGAGAGTGAGGCAGTGATAAACAACATTTAACATGAGTGACGATGAAGATGGTAACGCTGCAATAGTAACGAAGCAATAAATATCAATGATCTGATCATCAATGAAATGTGCCTATCAATAAAGTGATAATAATTTTGGTTCTATATAGCTACTTACTCTGCTGTACATTCCTTATCTGATTATCTAACTATTTCAATCACTATATTGCTTTAAAATTTTCACTAAATTACTCTCAAATGCGTTTTAGGCCCTTCCCCAAAAAAAACCCCAAAAATTTTCCGCCTCCGGCGGCTGGGGCTTTGCCCCAGACCCTAGTATCACTACGCAAAGTGCTGTCCCGTATTTGAGTTTCACTAATCTGGCAACCCTAGCATGCACGCAAGTTGCAAATGTTGTCAATTTTCACACAAGTGACATATTAAAAAATATATACTACCTATAAATAAATAATTATTGTTGCAGAGTGAGTTCCAGTTTAAATAAGGTGACCAGACGTACCGGTTTGACCGGTACAGTACCGTTTTCAGAAGTCGGAACACTCATACCGGTGTCCCGAGTGGCTCATTAAAATAGTGTTTTTGTACCGGTTTGCAATTTGAGGGGGAAAGTGTGCCGGTATTCTGTTAACTGTACTGTGAATGAAATTGGAAGGTAATGTTTTATTTGAAAAAATCCTTACCTTGAAAAATAGGCCCGGGCTAAAAATAGTAATAACATTGAAAAAGTTCTTCCACCTCCAAGAATATAATTCATTAACTCAAGTCATTAATTTGTATTGATTTTTTGTTCAAAGATAATGAAAATTCAAAATATACCAATCATGCAACTGAACAAACATATGTTTTTAATAGTAAAGTAGTACTAGGGAAACGCCAAAGTCTTTTACTACCACGTCTGCCAGCGGGTGTGCCACCCGTGCCTCCCCATACTACCACGTCTGTCAGACGGGCATCAGGGGGTGTTTCTTTGTCAATAGTGGATGGCATGTGAAACATTAACATTTGAGGAGAATCAAATTTTTAATATAGGCCTACTGTGTTTTTTAGAATATTAAAAATTGTGGGGATTTTTTTTAGAAAAAATTTTGAGGGAAATTATCCTGGGGAATAGTAAAAAATGTTGGGGGGAGAGACGAGTGAGAAAAATGTCAAGATCGGATGAAAACCAATCAAATTACCTATAAGGCTTGACTAAATACCTTAAAATAGTTACTTTTTTTTTTAAAATTACAACCAAAAATTGGGGGGGGGGAAGGAAAGGGGGCTTAGTAGTAGACAGAGGGGGGGTAATAATTACTTGGGAGGTGTTTTTAGCTGGCAAAAATATCACTTATCAGATAAAATCCAAACAAATGACCTAAAAGTAATTTTTTTTGGGGGGGGGGCGGGGGGTATTTGGGGAAAAAGGGGGGCAGAGGGGGAGTAGTCTGAAAGGGGTTTAGTGATGTCAAGGCTGGAAAGGATCACCAGATGGGGAAATCATTTTTCATTTTGTTCAGGCGTTCATTACAATAATTGGAAAACAATAACAAAAACTATATACATCATATTATTAAACTTTTTAACTTATATTAATATTTCTATTATTCATATTTTTAATATAAGTTTATCTTTAGGCCTTTCACGGGGGCCGGTATTTTCTTGTATTTTTAATGTAGTACCTCTTACTTCTCCTTCTCTCGCTAGAGAGGGGAAGCTTGCAGAGGGGTTGCAGGAGCAAGTGTCTTTTGTTGCTTGGCCTGTTTAGAGGCTAGTGGCGGGTTTGTTTTGTGTTGGCAACCCCAACCAGCAAGTCGTCAGTACGATTCGCGCGAGCAATCTCGTCGCACGGCTCACCCCCCCCGATGTGCACAAGACATCTTCTTGGGCTCGTGGTGTTTTTCAAGTGTTTTTAACGTTAGTTTAATTTCAGTGTATCAACCTGAACTACTTTCGTTAGTGGCAGCAACCAAGACAACCTCTTGGCCTGCAACCATTATCATTTTATTGTTTTGTATTTATCTATTTTTAATTTATGTAACATCCTTATACATACTTCACGGCGTTTTCTTATTTCATCAACAATCTCAAATCATTTGAAGTTTCATTATCTTGCATTCTTACAGTTTAAATAATAGTAATATTATTTTAATTCATACCAGTGTAGGGGTCTACCCCGTGCCTCCTATGTACTTACAGTCCACAATTATTTATCAGAGAAACTTTGTGTCGAAGGTAATCAACTTTCGTGTACATAAATTTGGTCCTCCGGGCCGGATAGGTTTTTGCTATCACTGGTAATTTTATTAAACGCGAGTGCAAACTATCGTATCAATGAACATTGCGCGCGGGAAGACTTCAATGCGAGAGTCACTGTAAGCGGGCGGTGAAGACGCGGCCGAGGGCATTCAGCCCTCCCTCGCCGCCAGCTGCAGAGAGGAATCTAGGTCACGCAACCACCCCAGTGGCGGACGGCAAGGAACTTCTGCAGACCGAGAATCAACGCCAGGCAGTACCTGCAGTCCGGGATTCGACGCCAGGCAGTACCTGCGTCAACCACACACAGTCTGTATCACAAGGTTACACTTCTTACTTTTTCCTTCCTTACATATCCTTACGTTCATACAGGTAGGCTTAATTATGGAAGCGGAAAGGAAGAAACCCTTGAAAAGAAAAGAGCGTCGTGTAAGGCAGCCCTTACAAGGATGCAAAACTTCGCCGAGGTTTTTAATGTAGCTACACAGACAAAATTAGAGCTGAAGTAAGGCATGAAAAACTACCCGAAATTTGGAACAATTATGTTACAATCCAAGACGAACTCGAATTTGAAGATGACTTCGACCACGCCCCTGATCGTGAGGAATTCGAAAACAATTCTATCGAGTCCAAGCTAAATACTTAGCCCTCATGGAACCACCAACTGATGTAATTCACATAATGCACAATCAGCTGGTGGGTCCACCACAAACAGTTCAACTAGGGAGCAAGGATTACATATTAACCTGCCCACAAAACTTCCCCAAATTCTCCGGGAAATGGGGAGCATGGCTTCTTTTTAAAAGACACTTTTGAAGCTTTGATAATTAACAACTCACATTATCAAAAATACAAAAGTTTCACTATCTACTATCATCCATTCAAGGAGAAGCCCATCATTTAGTACAAAATTTACCCAAAACGTGGACAACTTGAAGCGCGTGGATTCTAAAACACAGTCGATATCACAACACAAAGTTGATCGCATCCACAACATGTAAGACGCTTCTTCATGTACCTGCCATGAGTAAAGTTCCGGAGCTAATCTCCGAGGATTGATCATCAAGTTCAAGCTAACGTCCATGCACTAATGCATTGGCATTAACGATTCCATTGCACGAAGTCATAATTAATCAGATTATTTATAAACGTATCGACATGGACACTCGTAAGGAGTGGGAACTTCATTCCGAGTCAGATGAGTTACAATCCTTCGAGTCATTGATCAACTTTCTGGAAAGAAAATGAAAGGCTTTTCGAGAGCATCTCTCCATCAAACGAAACCAAAGTTGTAAATAAATCAAATCATTAAATATAAAACCCTGCACCAAAGACAAAACATTCATATATTGCATCTGCCCAACAACTCATCATGTATTCTGTGTCCAGAATCTCATGCACTATATCGTTGTGCACAGTTTGCAAAAATGACCTCACAACAGCGTTACCATTTGCTAAACAACATAAGCTATGCTTTAATTTTTTAAATTTCCATTCACGCCAATCATGAATGTTCAAAAAATTTTGCTGTCGCCAGTGTAACAAAAAGCACCACACTATGCTACATCTGGACTCTAGGGCAGCTCAAACCACTTCTAATACCAGTGGCGTACTAACCACACCTCAAGAAGACCAACCCACTGCTCTTAAAACCTACTGTACCTTCAATGATAAGGTACAGTCCAGGTCTTATTGGGCACAGCGGTGGTTACAGTAAAAAATAAACATGGACAATACATCCATTGCAGAGCACTGCTTGACTCCGCATCACAAGTAAACTTTGTGACTGAATCTTTAGTACAGAAGCTACAGCTAAAGAAATATAAACATAATGTGCCAATACAAGGTATTAATGAGGTTAATGCCAAAACGACACACTCAGTTTCACTTAACCTGAGGTCAAGGGTCAGTGAGTTCACCACTACCATTGACTGTGCTTTTCTGCCCCGCATAACAGGCACGATCCCGGAAAACTTACATGAACTGCGACGGGTTGGGGCATTCCAAATGACATGGTCCTGGCTGACGAACATTTCAACCACCAGGTTCCATTGATTTGCTTATTGGAGCACAGGGTGTTCTACGAAATCTTGCAGCCAGAGAAGATGACGAAACCTGGCAATTCCCCCCAAGTTTTGGCAGAACACGGAGTTTGGGGTGGACGATTGCTGGCAAAACACAATCATGTCGTCATTCAATCCACCCAACATGTTTCACTTTGTACGCCATGACAGTTCCCTCGACACTCAACTACAAAATTTTGGAAATCGAATCGTGCGGCTTAGAGCAACCAGTTTTGTCCTCTGAGGGAAAGCCAATGTGAAAACCATTTCGCCGAGCACACTACTCGACAGCCAGATGGGAAAGGTTTTATGGTAAAACTTCCCCTGAAAATCGATCCCAAAGTACTAGGAAACTCCAAATTTCATTGCCGAGCGTCGACTAACTCAAATTCAAAGGCGTCTAGATAAGGATCTTGAACTCAAGGCTCAATACCATACATTCATGAATGAGTATGAAACCCCTGGGTCACAGGCAACCAGTGAAAAAATGATGCAGAAAAAAACAGAGATGCTTGTTTTATTTACCTCATCATCCGGTTTTCAAGGCATCGAGCCCCTACATCTACCCGTGTGGTGTTCGATGCTAGGGCCAAGTCGTCAACCGGCATGTCTTAAATGACATTCTTCATACTGGGCCTACTATTCACAGGAACCCATACTCGATAGTGCTACGGTTCCGCACAAAACAACATCGCTATTGTGGCGGACGTAGCAAAAATGTACAGGCAAATCTTGGTCCACCCTGAAAACCAGAATCTGCAACGAATTCTTTGGCGGCAAAACTCCCAAAGATGAGTTCAAACCTTCAAGTTGACAACAGTCACTTATGGAACTACATGCCGCCATTCCTAGCGACAAGGTGCTTGAAGCAGGTGGCGATTGACCAACAAAGAAAGCGCTCCCGTCAGTGCTAAAATAATCGAGGAAGATTTTTACGTGGATGATCTGCTGACCGGCTTGTTCTACCTCAGAAGAAGCTGCACACATCTACGAGGAAGCTTCCACCTTGCTCAAGCAAACAGGCTTTCCTTTAAGGAAATGGTCATCAAACTGTACAGAACTACTAGCAGCAATCCCAGAAGAGCTTCAAGGACACCAGAAGGTTCTGTCCTTAGACAAAGGGGAAGAATAAAATAAGTACTCTCGGGTTACTTTGGGATCCGAAAAACCGATCAATTCCACTTGAAGACTGGCAGTCCCAGCCTTTTAGTCGAACATTCTAGTCCAATCTCATGCTGTAACCAAAATAACAAAACGAAAGGTGCTATCAACTATTGCTTCTATATTTGATCCACTTGGTCTAGTTAGCCCCATTGTCATAAGGGGTAAAATATTCATGCAAGCCCTGTGGCAAAAAGGAATAGGATGGGATGACCCACTTGCAGCAAACCTGCAAGCAGATTGGCAACACCTTTGGAGCAAATACCATTGCTCAGCGACATCAACATCCCACGCAATGTACTCAGGTGTGATGTTCCCACAAATGCCTCAGTGGACATTACACATTGCAATACGGGTGGTATACCCCCTGTATGTCCAGACGCCTGTGGACTTACAAATTCATGGCTTCTGCGACAGCAGTGAACGGGCTTATGGTGCATGCCTCTATGTACGGGCTACATATGCCACAGGTGAAACTGTATCTAACCTGTTGTGTTCAAAGTCCAAGGTAGCACCTGTTAAGAGAACAACTTTACCTAGGTTGGAGTTGTGTGGGGCTCTCCTTCTAGCCCATTTATGTGACAAGGCAATCCCTGCACTAAATCTACGTGTTAGTGAAACCATCCTGTGGACAGACTCCACATTGGTATTGCACTGGCTTTCAGGCAGTTCATCAAGATGGAAACGTTTGTAGGCAACCGTGTTGCTACCATCCAAGAAATCACAGCTAGTGCTCACTGGAAACATGTGCCATCTGCATGCAATCCGCAGATCTCGTGTCCAGAGGTGTTGACGCCTCTACCCTGAAGTCATGTAACCTTTGGTGGCACGGACCTGAATGGTTAATTCAAGAACCATCTTTGTGGCCCCAGCTAATATCCCCCCTTGTGCCGTCTCCCGACAGTGCAGAAGCCAGAAAATCTTTTGTTGCAACAAAAACAGTGCCAGAGGACTGGACACAAAGGTACTCTAAGCTGACCAAAATGGTTAGAGTTACTGCCTATTGCAGAAGATTTCATCAAGAATACCAGATTGGCAAGGGAAGAACGGCAACTGTCAGCGCTCACAGCCCAAGAGATGGAAGACAGCCTTCTAACAGGGGTAAAATTTGTACAGTCTATTTCATATAATAAGGAACTCGCAAGTCTATCCAACAATCAAACCATTTCGCCAAAGAGTAATGTAAAGAGTTTGACTCCATTCATAGATCACAAGGGCTACTACGAGTTGGCGGTCGACTCCAAAAGGCATCACTCCCCTATGATGCAATTCACCAATTGATCTTGCCAGCAGATCATCATCTCACCAACCTGATCCTGAAACAACGAACACATCAAGTTGCTGCATGCTGGACCACAACTGCTGATCTCTTCAATTCACCAGAGATTTTGGATCCCATCGATCAAAGACTGGTGAGAAAGATGATTTATCGATGCACCAGGTGCTTCCGACTTAAGGCACAAACTTCTCAGCAGTTAATGGGTGAACTACCAGCACAGAGAATCCAACCCACTCGACCGTTTCGCAATGTTGGTGTTGATTATGCTGGACCGGTCACGTTAAAGTTTGGAACACCTCGCAGCAAGACAACAACAAAGGATATATAGCCGTGTTTGTATGTCTAGCGACCAAGGCTGTTCACTTGGAAGTTGTTTACAAACCTAACAACAGATGCGTTTATAGCGGCTCTAAGGCGATTTATTGCTCGCAGAGGCAAACCCTCTCGAATACAATCTGATAACGGAACCAATTTCCAAGGTGCTGCCCACCAACTCCATGGATTTTCACCAACTACTTCACGAAGAAACCATAATCGTCAGGTGCAAGACATCCTCTCACAGGACAATTGTAATTGGGTATTTTTCCGCCCCATGGGGCCGCACTTTTGGGGGCCTATGGAGGCAGCATCAAATCCATGAAATATCATGTAAAAAGGGTTATAGGGGACAAGGTCATGACTTACGAAGAGATTGCTACCTTGCTAACTCAGGTCGAGGCCTGTATGAACTCCCGTCCACTTTGCACCTTATCTAACGATCCTCATGACGTAAATTACCTCTCCCCTGGACATTTCCTAATCGGCGAACCTTTAAAAACAAATCCCCTCCGTTGACCTTTGTGATACAAGTTTTTAAAAGGTTGACCAGGTGGCAGCAGGTTCAGCAACAGCTGCAGCAGTTCTGGAGACGATGGTGCCAGGACTACTACAAGAAATGCAGCGCGTCGGCGCTGGCGCGACACAATGCCCAATGTACAACCTGGTGCAGTGGTGCTCCTGAAGGAAGACAACGTTCCTCCATTGCAGTGGCGGCTAGGAGTTATTGCTGAGACTCACAAAGGTCGTGACAACATCGTGCGGGTAGTCTCGGTTAAAACCTCTCGTGGGACCTTCAAACGGCCCATAACTAAAGTGTGCCTACTACCCCAGTGCTAATCAGTGTTGAAAGCCCAGCCTTTCAAAGGGGGGCCCGGGATGTTCAGGCGTTCATTACAATAATTGGAAAACAATAACAATATACTTTTATACATCATATTATTAAACATTTAACTTTTATTAATATTTCCATTATTCATATTTTAATATAAGTTTATCTTTAGGCCTTTCACGGGGGCCGGTATTTTCTTGTATATTTAAATGTAGTACCTCTTACTTCTCCTTCTCCCCGCTAGAGAGCGGAAGCTTGCAGAGGGGTTGCAGGAGCAAGTGTCTTTTGTTGCCTTGGCCTGTTTTGAGGCTATGGCAGGTGGTTTTTGTGTTGGCAACCCCAACCCGCAAGTCGTCAGTACGATTCGCGCGAGCAATCTCGTCGCACGGGTCACCCCCCCCGATGTGCACAAGACATCTTCTTGGCTCGTGGTGTTTTCAAGTGTTTTTAACGTTAGTTTTTAAATTTTAGTGTACAACCCCGACTACTTTCGTTAGTGGCAGCAACCAAGACAACCTCTTGGCCTGCCCAACCCTTATCATTTTATTGTTTTGTATTTATCTATTTTAATTTATGTAACATCCTTATACATACTTCACGGCGTTTTCTTATTTCATCAACAATCTCAAATCATTTGAAGTTTCATTATCTTGCATTCTTACAGTTTAAATAAATAGTAATATTATTTTAATTCATACCAGTGTAGTGTCTACCCCGTGCCTCCTATGTACTTACAGTCCACAATTATTTATCAGAGAAACTTTGTGTCGAAGGTAATCAACTTTCGTGTACAATTTTCAATTGTTTTCTTTTTTGGAATGATAAAAATATGGGGGGGAGAGTCCCAATGTGCGTTACTTGAGGAAAGGGGGGGGGTTATGTAGACTTATGTCAATATCGGTTGAAATCTGCCCAAAATTTCCATTGAGGGAAATGAAATACTAAACTTAGGCCTATTTTTAAGATTTCAAAAAATTTAACGAAACACTATGGGGGGATGGGGGGACGAAGGGGGAAGGAAAAAAATTCAAGGGGTTCAAAAATGTCAATGTGGGATAAGATCAAAAAAATCCGAAAAGGGGAAGAAAATTTAGTATTTATTTTTTCCCCAAAATTTCGATTTTAAATACTATAGGCAAAACAAGTGTGTACAAGCTGGTTGTATCAAACCCTTTTATCAAAGGCTTGGACAAATAATTGAATCGTCTAAACTCTAAATGGTACGACCATATAAAGAAAAATCATTAAATCAAACTGTCAAATTCAATAGCTTGAACGAAAATTTTGACTGTCTAAATGGGGCATATGAGGATAGGTAGTGACAAACCTTAGTGACCATGTTCCATAGTCTAGCCAATTCTAGACCTAAGCCCTATACGACTTCAATTTATTAAGAGAGCACGGACTGGGATAGGCTACGAACTGACCAGTGTCCGGACTGAATTTGCCTGATAATCAATGCTCGGCTTTAAAAAAAAAAGTCCCCCACTGAAAATCAGTTATATAACTGAGTGGGTACTCTAAATAAAATTTATTTATTTATTTATTATTTATTTACAAGCTAAAATAATATGATTGATGAATGTAAGTTAACTCAAATACAAGTTTGTGCTTATAGGAACTGGTATAAGCCTATGTATTTCTTTGTAGTACGTCTCCTTCCAGGTACCAGACTGAAATCGTAAAAGTCTGTACCGAACTGAAAGCTCTGTAGGCCTATAAAACTTACTAAAGTGAGACTGAAAATTTAGTCTAGATTTGGCTTGCATGATAAAGCATGTACCCCTAGGCCCTAACTAATAATCGAGGGTAGGCTAGGCCCTGACCATTGGCCTCTTGGGACTATTATTTTATGTTCTGAGAACTTGTAGAAGAGTAGGCGCCTACCGTAGGTCATTCTATAGGCCTAGTATAGCCTATACAGACGGGCCAAGGTTTACTTAGGCCTACTAATAAATACATATTTCTTAATTAGGCTACATTTAAAGTTTATTTCATTGTTAAACTTGGTACACACTTCTCTACAACCAATGTTTTACATTTTTATATCTAGCCTAGATCAATACAAATTGAAATTAAATACAAGTGACTGCAGTAGGTAGGCCTACCAGTAGCCTAGTGAAGAAGAAGACGGGTGACTTTCTTCATTCTACTTTGTTTTTCCACTACCTTTCCCCCTTTTCCCTTTATGCTTTCTCTTTCTTGCTGCTTTTCTATCACGGTATTCCCGCCAATATTTCTGGATTCGACGTGCAGCCCTATTACAGATAAAAATAAACATTTTCTCCTCCAATTCATGTTGATACTCAGCTTCTTTTTCTGCCATGAGTGCTTCATGCTCTTCTTCCTGGATGTCAAATTCTTCTTGTAAAATCAACATTTCCTCAACTTCAACTTCGAAGCCAGCTTTAATCTCATCCCATTCGGCTTGCTTTTCTCCAATGTCTTGGTCATATTTTTCTAACCAAGCTACCAATTGACCCTCTATACGATGTTTCCGTGCTCTTAGACTCTGTTCTGATTGCAGATGTTCCTGTAATATACTTGCATTTTTTAATTTCTGTCCTTTGATTTCCTGAGCAAGTTTTTGAAGCCTAGGTTGGTAATGTTTGCACTCTGCCACCATTTGGTTCTCAGATGCATTGACAATCATCTTTATATCATATTTGTAGTTTCTCGTAAGTCTTGCTAGTTTAATTTGTTGCTTTTGAATAAGATCATCATTACATTCTGAAAGAGTACGTCCTTGCTTTCTACGAAGGTCCAATTTGTTTGTCAGTTTAGCAATATCCAATTTTGCTTTTTCATTCCGACGCCAGGCAAAACGCAACTCCTCGTCTCGTCTGTACAAGGCGGATGGAGAAATGTTCAACCGAGCGTCAACTAAGCTGCGTAACTTATTTAGATTACTTAAGAAATGTACACACCCGGGAGAAAGCTCGGCACTTTACATTTAATGATCCGTAGGTGCCTTGTTAGACACAAATGGATAACTTGCATTACCTGGGTCTCTCTCTACAAGAGTCCAGAAACGGATGGCTACCCCATTTTTGTATGGTTGAAAGAA